>JARYGA010049649.1:0-44846 GCA_030545235.1 Helianthus tuberosus
AACAATAACAAAATGACAACGATGTAATGGAGGTACGGTGGACGCACCAATGACACTTCATATACTTGTATATAAGTGTCCCTCTTACATTGCAAACATAATGTTATTAAGGTTCCTAGAAGTTCAAGAACCCTAACCAATGTTGCTCGGTCTTTTCAACTTCATGTTTTCAAGCTCTCACAAGTTTCCTCTAAATAAATTTCGGGACGAAATTTCCTAAAGTAGGGGAGACTGTAACACCTGTGCCTCCACGGCCATCAAACAAATACCGAACCAATGAAATATTATATTTCATACTTGGGATTTGTAAAAATGTGTGTATCATTTACACATATCAATTCTTGTTCTATTTCAAACTCTAAATCGCTTTCTGGAAGGTTATACGCGCACCGATGCGTAAATATAACCAGTTTAATGCAACGAACACTCCGGAATAGTAAAATAGGCTTAACATACCTTAAATAACCTTTACATAACTTAGAAATAAGTTTTGGAAGGTTTGGTATGCCGAAAACATGTTAACTCGCTTACAGGGACTAAAGTTGACAAACTGCGAAAGTATGCCAATTTGAACTGTAACAGACCTTCCGGAACATGACCATAAGTTAAACATACCATAAATATCCTTTACATAGCTTAGAAATAGGCTTTGAGGGGTTCGGTGTGCTAAAATAAACTTTTGGGTCATTCAGGGACTAAAAGTGTCAAAAAGTGCACAAGTTTGCATTTTCGCGCATAACTTACGTTCTGAATACATCCGGACATCCAAAAATTTATGTAAGCACTAAAATATTTTATTTTAGTGTTCTCCATAAGAAAAATCCATTCGTCACGTCATTTGGATCGTTTTTCGCATTCGGGACCAGATTCGATGTATTAGCCGTTGTTTAATTCACAACCACACATTCTAACAATGCTTAGTCAGCGGATAAGGATGGAATTTAAACACCTAAACACCATGACTTTGCAACACATGTATGGATGGAATTTAAACACCTAAACACCATGACATTTCAACACATGTATGGATGGAATTTAAACACCTAAACACCATGACATTTCAACACATGTATGGATGGAATTTAAACACCTAAACACCATGACATTTCAACACATGTATGGATGGAATTTAAACACCTAAACACCGTGACATTTCAACACATGTATGGATGGAATTTAAACACCTAAACACCATGACATTTCAACACATGTACGGATGGGATTAAGGCACGTTTTCCATGAAACGATCTTAACGGTTCGGGTATTCCTATAAATACCCATCCACCCCCATTGCTAAAATCACTAGAACTTTGATTTGAGAAACTCTAAGTTGAAACTATTGTTTCATACCTGAGATTTTTGAATCGAGGTTAGCATTCGGGGACCCTTCGTAAGTATTCTTTCGTTCTTTTCCTTATTTTACTGCTTTTCGAGTCAGAAAGTCAAACTTTGTTTGACTTTCAGCGTTGACCAGTAATGGTCAATGCGAAGTTCGTTTGAACTTCGCAACGTGATTGTAATCACGATGGTTATAGTCCCTTGGGACTATGCCTACTGATTACCACGTTGTCTAGGGTCGTAGGGTAAGCGATCTAATAAATCGCTTATACCTCGAACCCGACCCAGTTTGGTCGATCATTAGGATCTGACCAAATACATTAGGTGACCATAGTAGGTAGGGAATAACCTTCCGAGGTTATACCCTATGGTCACATCGTTTGAGTAGTTGTATGATAGGTGGTTCATATGCCTTAGGTAAATTACCAGAATACCCTTTTCATGTATAATTGGTAATTAAGCATATGTAACCTAAACCTTTGTCACATAACTGATTATGTAACATGTTTAGGCATATAACACTTGTCATAGGGCTAGTTAGACGGTCCGAACGCGTTTCACGCGCACGACGCGTTAAAGTAGCATAAGTTACCTTAATGGGTCGCGATGGGTCGATAATACTTAGGTTAAGTTTCATTTAGTATGTAGGCTTTGTTAAACCATATCATATGAGTTCCTACACTCATTTGGTTTACAAACCCTCCTGCTACCCAGTCTTCCGATTTAGGTCCGGGTTAATTATGTAGTTACCTATGTTAGGTACCGTTTGATTTCCGGGACTCCTCTAGCCTACTTGGTAGTTGTTCAAGACTCCTAAGCACTCCCAGGCGAGTACATTATTCCCCTCTTTTACTGTTTTCAACTGTTTTGGGGTGACTCATATGTGCTAAATGTTTTATCAATGGTTTCAAGAACAATTACAATAGTTTCAAAAACAATTACAATGTAGTATCAAGAACGATAACAATAGTTTCAAGAACGATAACAACGATTACAATAACAATTACAATGTGGTTTCAAGAACAATAACAATGGTTTCAAGAACGAGATTATTAATTTATCCTTTGGTAAGGGTTTGTTAAGAACGAGATTATTAATTTATCCTTTGGTAAGGGTTTGTTAAGAACGAGATTATTAATTTATCCTTTGGTAAGGGTTTGTTAAGAACGAAATTATTAATTTACTCTTTGGTAAGGGTTTATTAAGAACGAGAGCGAGTTGGAACGAGGAACGCGTCAAGAAGGTTTGAATGTTATTAGAGAATCGACCATTAAGTAGTTTCACAATTAAAACAAGGACGATCTGAACAATTAAGACAAGGACGATTCGAACGATTAAAACAAGAACGATTTGAACGAATGGGTAACGATTGGGTAAACATCTGGACATGATTTACATTTGATCATGCATTTCCACGAAACATAGTATTGATTTAAACCAAGTTTTACTTCAATACTTTGTTTTGTGCGTTTCACATATAGTTTAGTTGATGCATTCCACTAGCCATACATATCATTTTCGTTATACTTGACATTTTGACAGGGTTTTGACATAGACATTATACATTATACATTGTTGGTTTGGTTTGATTAAGTGATTAAGTAACGAGGCGTGTGTAATATGATACAAGCATGGTGGATACGCCGCTGGTACTTCCTATATATAAGTGTTTGTATGGTATTACATATCGTAGCGTTATTTGAATCATTTCAGTTTGAGACATAGAACATTTTATACAAGTAACATACTTTTCACAAGACATTGATTTACAAACAACTTATCTTACACAAACTCATTTTACATGGTTATTCATTTAATCATGCATTATTCTCTTATTTAAACTTATCATCCGAACTTATTATTTTTCAAATGATTTACAAAGACAAAGCAAATTACAAGGTTCATGACTAAACATTTTTCAAAAACAGAAGTCATGAATCTTATTTTCACAAAACCTATGTATCTCGCCAGCATTTCTTTGCTGACCTCGTTTTCACATATGTTTCAGGTATTGTTGAATGATATCGATTGATAAGATGCATGCTCACATAGGACTGGACAAGGCCTTAGTGACTCAATAACAATGATAGACTATGTTTAAATTGTGTATTTAGACTTCAAGACGATGTAATTATTCAATGTTTAATAAAACAAAACACTTTTTGGTATCCATGGTTATGAAACATTAATTCTGTTGCAACACGCCCCGATGTTTCCGCCGCGATTTGTTGTTTTACGCGGTCGGGGTGTGACACCAGTACTTTTAGTGTTTCATTATCCATGTGGAATAACGCCAACAAATCATTGTTTTCATCTTTCTCCAAATCAGGATATGCATGATCTAACATCATCTGTACAAATCTAGGATTGATCCATGTTTTGCTTTTTGAAGTAATATTCTCTACCATGTAGTGAAACACAATCTTTGAAAAATTATACTTCTTATTTAACACAAGTGCCGTCACCATGCACATTTGATAATCCCGCATCACATCATAACCTCCCTTTCGATGACTGAGAGCATGCAACACTGATTGTATAAGAAACTTGTAAGGCTTTGAACAACATGACTTTAGATA
Organism: Helianthus tuberosus; assembly: GCA_030545235.1. NCBI lineage: Eukaryota > Viridiplantae > Streptophyta > Magnoliopsida > Asterales > Asteraceae > Helianthus > Helianthus tuberosus. Next base: position 3,918 of record JARYGA010049649.1, read on the forward strand.
ATTTGCACTATTCAGTGGACCAGTGTAACCCATCCGTAACATGCAACCTTTGACCATCCTCTCTGGAAACTTTGTTGGAGAATTCTCATCGTCCGGAAAGTCTAACACCTCACGTACTAGCTGCTCTGTGATGATGATTGGTTTATCTTTTCCATCCAAACTCACAATCGAAGATATTGTCTTGCTTTCTTCATCATATTTTGCATTCTTCCAGAATCGTTCAATGTGTGATTCAAAAACAAGATGTTGATTTGTCAACGCTTTCTGAAATGGTAACCTCTTCATAAACTCCAGAATCCCTTTGAAATCAGCCATCTTTGGTAACTGTTCATCGTAAACACAACAAATGTTGTGTAGTGGATCAAATTGTACATTCGAAGCCTGGAAACAACAACATAAATTCAAGTTAACACTTAGAATATTTTTCAACACATTGATCATTCACACGAAATGCCCTCAAGCGGAATGACATTTCATGCGAAATCACACATACAAACGAAATGACATTTTCAAGCGAAATGATTGTTTCAAGCGGAATTACTTTTCTTACGGAATAGCCTGATTTCAAACGAAATCAATTTCAAACGGAATAGTCATTTCGTTTGAATTTGACACATTTATCAATAGGCTATTTCGTACGAAATAGCTTATCATTTCGTTTGAACTCAACTTTATGAACAGTGAATTTAATCATGATCAACAACTGAACTGATCATGAAATTGATCTTCTGGGTTTGTTCTATGATGAATTCCGAGCACATTGGTGTCTTTATTATTCATTTTGGACCACAAAAACAACCTAGATCTAAGTCTGAATATCCTGATCTACCGAATACAAATGAAAACAGAATTTTTGGTTCAAATTGATACCCTAAATCAGATCTACATCACAATCCGAGTTCATGAATGTGTTAATCGTTCAATTTTATTCACAAATAAACCCTAGATCTAAGTTCGACACATCTGTTCATCGACAAACATTCAATTCTGTTCAAATTGACATGAACTCTCACCTTTCCGATGATCTAAGTTGACCAAACCAACTTAAATCTTGATTACAAACAACAAACAGGCAAAAATCTGGCTTGAAATCGAAGAACACAGGGATTTCGTGCGAAATCGCCTTGACAGACGGTTTGAAGCAAAATGAGAACAATGAACCGTTCAAGCGAAATGAGTCTGCTATTTTATAGGCGAGCTCATTTCGTATGAAATGAGCTGTGAGGCAGTTTCATGCGAAATCAGTGTTTCAAACGAAATCAATGATTCAAGCGAAATGGCTATTTCGTACGGAATAGTCATTTCGTTTGAAATTCCAATTTTTCAAACTTTTTAACTTTTTGAATTTTTACCATCACACCCAGTAACCAAGTCCAAGTTAATGACCCTGGTCAACTGTTTAGCCTGCCAAGTCCAAGTTAATGACCTTGGCTGGCCAGATTATGAAGTTTGCTGATTTTCTGAAACAAATTTTAGTTCAAATTAATGAACTTTTTAAACTTTCAAGCAATTACCAACACCTTTACACACACTTCTGCTAACCCAACCCTCATGATCCAACTTGTTCAGCATGCAAGACTTTGATCATCAGATCACCAACGTCCGTTGTCGAAAATAAAATGAAAATTAAATCTTTTTGGATTTTATAAAATGCTAAACAAACAGACAATATTTTTGGATTTTTGATAAGCAACAAAACTGTACACACGATATTTTTGGTGAGCGTGTTAGGAGATCATATCAGCTGCCGACAAGATACGAGTACCGTTAAGCTTTGATTTCATACTCAACATTAAACAATTCGCTTTGATAGTCGATATACTGATCCTCTTAAATTGTCACACAATTTTCAATCTGTTCAGGATATGAATTTAGTGTATTAAGATCTTGACTTTTACGCGTGTACCACCTCATAATATACTCCCGTATCCAGATCACTATATTCAGTCTTACAGGTGAGTGTGTAGGATCGTTTTGTGACCCAAACGAGTCGTTCAGAAGAGTTCTTATCTATACGAAAGGCGGAAAAAGACGTATAGACTTAGAAATAACTAGATTCACACTTTAAACGTCTTGTATATTGATATAACAGTGATTACAATCAGTAGACAGACCGGCAGCACTTCGGTATCAAAATCAGGAACCGTTACAAATGATCTCGTATGAAGGGTATATATAGTGGAGGTGATTTCGCATGAAAGTGGCAATTGCCATTTCAAGCGAAATAGCTAATGGTGATTTCGCTTGAAATAGCACTTTGCTATTTCATAAGAAATTAACTCTTTAACACACACACCCTATTTTCTCGTACAATGTGCCCTGATCTAACAATTCTAATGCAAGACTCGATACAAGACAAAGTCGACAGACGTATGCACCAACAGACTCCCCCTTGGATGTTGACGAAGTCTTCGGTGTCGAGTCTTCACAAGCTTCAGCCTTGATCAGTCTTTGGGCTTCTTTATTTCTTCTTTATCTCACCAATTAACCTCCCTCTCGGATGTTGATCTAACAAATTTCAGTTTACTCTTTTCCAGGATCGCAATCTGACTTTATCTTCTCATGGTCAGATCTCTTGATTCCTTAAGTTCATCAGCATCAACATTGATCACAGAATCAGAAGCTGGTTCTATGCATCTACAAACTCCCCTTTGTTCTCAGACTCAGCCTCAAATTGTACTAGGATTGAAATCTGGCTTTCACACTGCTCATGCTTTGAAATATCCACAGGATCAGGATCACAACCTGGCTCTTCAAACTCAGAAACCTGGCTATCCTGAACATCCTCTACCTCAAAATAAATTTACAAATTTAACAATTTGACAAATTTATTCTCTGCTTACCACTTGAAAAACAAACTCAAACCATCATTTTCAAATTTCATATAAAATGATTTAACATTTATAATCTCTTGATGACCAATTGTAGAAATATCATTTAAATTCTTTTTCAAACATCTCCCAACCCAACATTGTTCATCATGTTTAGCACTTGAAATTTTGAAAATCAGCTCTTCAACATCAGTTGTCGAAAATCTTTTTGGATTTTTCAAAAATTTATGCTAAAACATACTGAAAATCTTTTTGGATTTTTGATTTTGATGAAATGCAGTAAAGAAAAATTTACAGACAATATTTTTGTGAGTTTGTGTAAAAGGATCATATCAGATTTTGAGACATATCACTAGCACCGTTAAGCTTTAACCATTTTAAGCTTTAAACAATTCACATAGATTGACGATATAGTTGTCCACTTAAACTCAATCTAAAAACTTTCAACAAGCTTACCAATACGTTAAGGTATATTAATTTTGCACTAAATTCTTATGGAACCCACGATCTCAGCATATCCCCTCATCATGCAATACACTGACTCAAGTAATGCCTTTAAACTTTCATCAACTGTGATGTGTGCGAAAACAAAGCAGAATGTTTAAACATTAACAATCAGGTCGATCTTTCGATACGCAGAGAAAGTCCAATGTTTAAACAAAATAAGAAAAATAAAACAAATTGAAGTTGTTTAGGCTTTAACCACCAGGTCGATACTTCCGTATACGCAGAGGTGATCCAAAGCTTAAACGAAACACCAAAGAAAATAAAGCAGAACGTTTAGGCAATAACATCCAGGTCGATACTCACGTATACACAGAGGATGTCCAATGCTTAAACAAGATAAAGAAATAAAACAAGTTTAAATCTTTGCAAAATAAAATGCACAAACACAGTGATTTTTCAGCAAGTTGTGAAAGCTCACAGACTTAACCGGTTTTTATTTCTTTCGACAATCAGCGATTACCGAGTAGGCACACAGTCAAGAAGGACAAAACTAAGTACTATGCTTTTGACCATGTTTCCCACTAGAACTAGGCTTTTTCATTTAGGTTTGTATCGTTATCGCAAATCTACTAGTCTAGCTGAGCCTATCGTCACATATTTAGTGAGACCGTTTATCACATTTTGACTTTCCATTTCTTTAGCATGCTGTGACAGTCCACTAATGTACTATCATTTCCTCTTTTGCACAACAAAACTCATTTTTTTCATTTTATCATGTTTTTGGCTTTTTCAAAATTTCTAATGTTTTTTTATTTTCTGACTTACTCCCCCTAAAATTCAAAACCATTTAAAATTTTGAAAACAAACTGAGCTCTTGACACACTTTGTAGAAACAAATTTTGAAAACAAACTGTACAATAAAGTGACAACTGTTTTTCAAGCTTCAATTCGCCATCCACTTGGCATAAACAATCAGAACTTCCCCTGACAACAAACTATTTTCCCATACACTTAAGTTTGTTTTAATCAAAATGGTTTTTCTGGAAAATTAGTTTTGTATGTCATTTCACAAACCATTTGTAGGTTAGGGGTTAATTTTCATCACTTTGTTTTCTTTACCACTTGTAGGAAATCAAGTACAATTTAGTGTCCCTGATTAACCACTTGTAGGTTAAAATGTTTTTCTCAACCACTTGAATGATCTCATCAATCAGAACCACTTGTAAAATGAGATATAACAACTTTCAAAGAAAATACCACTTGTAGATCGAAATATCACAGTTACCAACCTGTGAATTTCTCAAGAAAGATGTCGATTCCTACTCCCCAATTACCAACCTGGGAGTTCCGGCAAGTCAGGTTTTTAAGTAGAAAATGCATTCACCCAAGCCTGATCAGCCTTGGGTGATTTCAAGTCATTATCACTCCATCCACTTTTTTATTTATAAAACTCTTTTGCACTTTTCATTTTTCCATCAACCATCTTTCCAAAAATATGTTTGACTTTTCCATTGAAAGCCTTTTCAGCATCAAATTCTTCCTTACCAGCGAAGAATTGATCTGAAATCTCAAATCTGCCTTTTGATTTCAGATTTTCTTTTGACAATACTGGAAAATTTTCATCGTTCATCTCTGGAACGGAATTTTCAACTCTTTTCTTAAACAAAGACTCCTCTGATTTTATGGAATCAGATTCATTGTCAGAACTACTCTCAGAACTTTTAACAACCCATTTATGTTTGTTTAAATCAACTCTTCTTTTGTAAAAACGTTTTGAGTTTTCACTATCTTCAGAAATTGAATTTTTGACTTTTCCAATTGGTTGTTTCTTTTCATCAACACATTTCTTTTTCAAATCAGAGTTAGAAGAAACTTCCTGTTTATTGTTGGTTTGCTTTGTGCAATACCAAGCAATATGACCAGTTTCTTGACAGTTGAAACAAACTCTTCTGTCAACTCTTTTTCCAGAAGTCTTCGAAACATTCTTCTTCTTTTCTGCAAGAAACTCTTGATTTGACTGTTTCCAGAATGGTTTCTTCTGCTATTCTTCACAACTTGTACCTGGAACAAATTTAGTATTTGGTTTATAAGTTTTCTGATTTTTATAATTTTCTGGAGGAATAAAACCCAATCCCTTCCTTTTGAAATTACTGTTATGATTTGGTTTCTTTTGAAAACCAGAACCGTAACCCATTTTCTTGTTTACTCTTTGTTGAACTCTTGAAGTGTACTTTTTAGGTTTTTCAGAAAGTTCTAAATCTTTTATTTCAGAAATGTTAATTTCTGTTAATTTGAAAACCTGTTTGATCATTTCAGTTTTGACACTTCTTATTGGAAATTCCTCATCAGAATATAATTTGTCTGAATCATTCAAAGTATATGCTACTTTGATTGGTCCGTCATTCAAATTAGATTTTGATAACAGGAATTCTTTATTGTAAACCCGTTTGACTGGTGAACTCGGACTCTTTTCTGACGAACTCGAACTTTCAGATTTAGACTCCGACTTTGACTCTTCATCCATATCCAACACCTGATTGACCACCTTTTTTAATAATTCAGACTCCTGATCAGTGTCAGACGCTGTGAATGTAACATCAATGTTATCTGGTAACTCATCAATGGTTTCAGACTTTAACTTGATGTTGACTGCCTTTTTTAGACGTTCCTCATTCGGTTTTCTAGGAGAATAACTTTCATAGATCGGGGGCGGACACTTGTTATACTTGACACTTTGTCTCTTACCAGTATCCGTATCTTCTGTCTTTTTATCTTGAAACGCTTCAAGACCTGCAACAGTAGGATAAACTTGATCAATCAAATAATCACATGTTGTATAGCTCAACAACAACCGTTGATTCTTTCACTTTCTATTTTTTTGAATTCCAAATCCTGCTTCAGCTTTGCACAATCTTCAATATACTCATTAATGACCTTCTGCTTTGTCATTAATGTTGAGCTCATCTTTGTCATTGCAGCCTCAACTTCTGAATTTGTCTTTTTCAGGCCATTCACTGTTTTGTTCAGTACATCATAAGATTCCTTTACATACTTCACCTCAGATAATAAATCTTCTTTCATTTTCTCTAGTTCAGCAATCTTCTAATCCTTCTCAGTACAGCCTTTGCAAGGAGCTGAACACTTCAAACATGGTTTTTCAACTTCAACCATTTTTTCAACTTCGATGATTTTTTCGACAATTTTCTCCACTTCAACAATTTTCTCTACAATCTTTTCAATCACTGGTTCTTCATCAAATTCTAATTTTACTTTACATTCTTCATCCTTAACTTTATCTGTTGAACTCTCTTCAACTTTTGCTTTCTCAGCTTCTAATTTTGCCTTTTCTTCAGCAATCTTCTTTGCTTCCAACTCCTTTTTTCAGTCTAGCAGCCTTCTTCTCATTCAGCTTCTCGATTTTATCTGCAAAGAACAAATCAAAACTGAATGAGTCCAAATTTTTCTGAGCTGTATTAATATATTCTTCCTCATCATCGGTGTCGTCATCACTTTCCGATGATTTGAAAATCTTCTCTCTTTTTGGTTTAGATTTGATTTCTCCTTCATCCAAAATTTGAGCAACCAATGCTAGATGCTTTAATTGCTCATTATTTTTAACATATTCATCCCAGCTAAATCCCTCTGAAACTTTTTCATCGTCCTGGTCGATTATACCATAACAAGCTCTTTTCTCTTTTTCTTCAATAGCACGTGCATGAGCAGTTTGTGGTTGTTGAACAAGTTGATGAAAAATTGACTTTTGATTGTAGTTGCTCTTTCCACTCTGATCTTGTTTTCCAGTTGTTTCTTCATTTTTACATTCTCGTTTAAAATGCCCTTTTTGTCTGCACCGGAAACACGTAACTTTTGATTTGTCAAATCCTATCGGAGATGTAGCAATATCACTAAATTCATCTCTTCCTGTAATTTGTTGAAATTTTTGTGCTCTTCTCACTGCACTTGCTAAACACGATTTGATGTCCATCAGCTCAAGTTCTACAGCATCAACTTGGTCATAATCCTCTTTGGTGAGCATTGGGTTTCCAATTCTTCCAGCAACCAAACTTTCATATGATTCTAGCATAGTAGCAAGTGATGCCATATGTTGTTTTGCAATATCTAGAGAGAAATTTTGACCATTTTGAATGTTTAAAGTAAAATTACACTGCAAAACTTGACCATTAAAATTTGTTGGAGTTTTTGACTGAGAACTTGGTGTTGAAACATTTGGCTCAAAACTTGAAAAGGATGATGAATATCCACTGCTCTGACTTGTGTTGCATGAAGTTGTTCCAGAAACCCCATCAGCACTAAAAGCGGTCTGAATCTTTGGACTTGGAGTAGTCTCAAATTTGTTTCCACGATAATACATACTCACATCTTGTTGAGCACTTGGATTATTCATGATAGAAGTTTTCTTAACATCAAGCTCATGTTCTTCAAGTTTCTGAATGAACTTAGCCAAATTCATATTTTCATGTGTTCTCATATGTTTCAGGATCAACAAATAAGTTCCCCATATATTCTGCGGTAATGCATCGGCTAGTTTATCAACCCATTCATCATCGTCTTTCTTGATATCAAATCTTCTCATTTCCAGAACAAGATGACAATATCTGTCAATAGTCACTTTTGTTGTTTCACCTGGTAATGCTGTAAACATATCAAAATATTTCTTTAGTAAAGCACACTTGTTTTTGATCATATCTGCACTTCCCTTAAACTTTTGAATCAATGCCAACCAAATTGATCTAGCAGTATTTTCATGTTGAAGTAACACAAAGATATCTTCTTTCACGGATTGTTGAAGAAGACTAATCATCATTTTCTCACTGGTGTATTTCAATTTCTCACCATCTGAAAAGTCACTAAAAGCTTTCTCAATCCCACGTTCATCTGTCGGTTTAACATAATCCACATCTAATGAACACCATGCATCAAACTTATAAGCCTGTACCCAGCTCTCAAACCGATTTTGCCAACCTTTAAAATCTTCAATATACATAAGCTTTGGCGGTTTTTGGTAAGTTCCTGTCTCATTCTCATTGTACAATGTTTCAGCAGCTGTAACAGGAGCAACCGGTGTCGCAAACGCATTGTAAAATTCCTCTTCCATGTTTCAGCAAACTTTTTCACAAAATTACAAGTTCAAACGAAATATCAATCCAAGCGAAATCACTCCTCAAACGCAAATTACCAGCACAACAACTTCAAACAAAATATGTTTTCAAGCGAAATTAGATCTTCACACGAAATCAGTTTTCAAACAAAATTGTAATTTCGTGCGGAATTATGTAATTCCGTGTGGCTCTCAAACGAAATTACACACTGGTGCGAAATTAGAGCTAATTTCGTGCGGAATTAGCTAATTTAGTGTGAACTTTCAAACGAAATTACACTTCTGAAGCGAAATTATCTATTTCAAGCAAAATTATGTAATTTCGTGTGAAATCAAGCATATAATTCCGTACGAAATAGTGGTGACGTCATCATATTCGATCTGATTTTCAAACGAAATTACGAATTTTATCAGTTTTATGTCGAATTAAGGTTCAATTTTTTCAAGGATTCATTAAAACACTGTTTCGCATGACATGTTTAAAATTCAATCCATTTTAACCGTGAAATCTTGTGAATTTTGTAAAAGAAAGTGTAGAAGTTAGAAATTATGACTATTTTGGCAAGAACTCTTCTTCCTGAGCTCTGATACCACTTGTAGGATCGTTTTGTGACCCAAACGAGTCGTTCAGAAGAGTTCTTATCTATACGAAAGGCGGAAAAAGACGTATAGACTTAGAAATAACTAGATTCACACTTTAAACGTCTTGTATATTGATATAACAGTGATTACAATCAGTAGACAGACCGGCAGCACTTCGGTATCAAAACCAGGAACCGTTACAAATGATCTCGTATGAAGGGTATATATAGTGGAGGTGATTTCGCATGAAAGTGGCAATTTCCATTTCAAGCGAAATAGCTAATGGTGATTTCGCTTGAAATAGCACTTTTCTATTTCATGCGAAATTAACTCTTTAACACACACACCCTATTTTCTCGTACAACGTGCCCTGATCTAACAATTCTAATGCAAGACTCGATACAAGACAAAGTCGACAGACGTATGCACCAACAGAGTGCACACTAATGATATCTGTGTAGGGTGAATGTGAGGCCATGAGAGCTCAGGCTAGAACTTCCGTTCAATCAGAGAGATGATGGCTCGACTTTCGGTGGGTTCCCTTTGGGAATCTTTTTTTACAGCAGCACATGATTAGCATTTTGCAATGTTTCATCATTTTTTATGCTGAGGGGAGGCTTTTATGAACAAAGTTGTGCAGAGTATTATACGAGGACTAGGCTATTGCTTCCGCAAAATCAAAAGTCCTGGTATAATACCCCAGATATCATCACGTACAAAGACCTAGTATGTCAGAAATAGGATCTTTCAAACAGGATTTCTGGGGTTACCTATATATCCTGGAGATGTTCCCCACGTAAAAGCAAGTTATGATTTTATGTTTATATCCCAAACAAATCTACTAGATGTGTAAAAACCTAACGGCACATCATCAGCAAGACTGCTTAACACATTTTTTACTATACAATTCTTTAGCGTACTGCATCTGTCTAGCTGATGTACTATCATTTCCCCTTTTTACACAAACTCGTTTTCAGTTTTTCAATGTTTTTTGGATTTTGACATTTTATCATGTTTTTGGATTTTCTGCAAACTTTCTCCCCCTGAAAACAAAAACATATTTTTGTATTTTTGGTTTTATCAAAAGCAGAAAATAAACTGTACAAAAACTTGACAACATGACGTGGATCACTTCAGATCGCCGTCCTCCTCGGCTTCACAATCAATTACCCTCCCAGAAAAAAAAATTTCAAACCATTTAATTTTAAAAGATAGTTAAATCTTGTTCTATCAAAAGGTTTGGTATAAAAATCAGCTCTCTGATCATCGGTGTGTATATGTTCAATGCGAATCAATTTCTTCTCGTGACAATCACGGATGAAATGATGTCGAATTTCAACATGCTTTGTTTTAGAGTGGTGTACCGAGTTTTTTGTTATGTTTATCGCTGCCTCATTGTCCACAAATATAGGCGTGTCCAAGAATTGCAAACCAAAGTCCCTCATCTGCTGCTGGATCCAGAGGATCTGAGAGCAACAGCTGGAGGCCGAAACGTATTCAGCCTCGCATGTAGAGAGAGCGAATGAGGTTTGTTTCTTGCACTGCCAGTAGACTAGTCGAGTTCCAAAGAACTGACAGCCAGCAGTGGTGGACTTTGCATTTTGCTTGCAGCTACCAAAATCAGAATCAGCATAACCTGTGAGAGAAAAGTCACCAGACTTAGGATACCACAATCCGGTGCTTAGGCAGTCTTTAAGATTCCGTAAAATTCGTTTCACGATCGTCAGATGTGATTGTCTTGGGCTGGACTGATATCTGGCGCATAGACAAGTTGGATACATGATGTCCGGGCGGGAAGCAGTCAGATACATCAAAGATCCAATTATCGACCGGTAATACGTCTCATCCACTCTCTCCACCTTCATCCGGACAGATCCCGTGATTTTGAGCCAGGGGGTTGATGTTGGAGTAGATCCAGACATGTTGAACTTTTCCAGAACATCGTTTACATATTTGGTTTGATGAATGAAGATTCCTTCAGGCATTTGCTCCACCTGAAACCCTAGGAAGAACTTCATCTCCCCTATCAAACTCATTTCAAACTATCTTTTCATCACTTTCTCAAACTCTTTACACAAATCATCATTTGTTGATCCAAAGATGATGTCGTCGATGTAAATCTGCATGATCAATAGATGCCCTGCAACCTCTTTTGTAAACAAAGTACTATCAACCGTCCCTCTGGTGAACCCGTTGGTCAGCAGATATTGGGAAAGCGTCTCGTACTAGGCTCTCGGGGCCTGGTGTAGTTCGTAAAGCGCTTTGTCGATAAGATAGACTTTGTTTTTGTGCACTGGATCTGTGAACCCCGGCGGTTGTGCAACGTACACTTCTTCTTTGATTTTGCCATAAAGGAATGCAGATTTCACATCTAGTTAGTAGACTTTGAATCCTTTCCAGGACGCGAATGCCAGGAAGATTCTTATTGCCTCGAGTCTAGCAACAGGTGCATACACTTCCGTAAAGTCAATGCCTTCTTGCTGACTGAAACCCTGTACTACCAAACGTGCTTTATTTCTTACAATCACTCCTCTATCATCTCTTTTACATTTAAAGACCCACTTAGTCTTTATCAGCTTCTGATTTTTAGGAAGATATACCAATCTCCATACTCCCAGCTTCTCAAACTGCTGCAATTCTTCCTGCATAGTGTTCACCCAGCTTTGTTCAGTTAAAGCTTCCTTATACGTTCGTGGTTTAACCTGCGAAATGAAACATTTTAATGAAAAATCAACTTGTAAAGGAGCGACAGTTGTATAAAAACATGTAAGAGCTCTGTTGATCTGATCCCGCGTTTTTACTCCACTCTGAAGATCACCAATTATTTGCTCTGAAGGATGATAAGACAAAGTTCTTGGCATGATAGTGTCAGGCACGTTCACTTCCGATTGCAAGTTTGTGATGTCTTGATCACTGGTATGATCAACAGCTTCTGTTGTTTCAGTATTTGGTTCCTCATCAAAAATCAGACCATCTTCCGATTCTGAGTCGTCGGAGTGATCAAATACTGGAGCTGGTTCCTTTGGGGCTTCGTGTGCTGTTCCACTTGGACCGGCCTCGTGATCGTTTGCACCCACGGCGGGCTGAGAAACTACCAATGGTCTTGGCAACTGATCTTGTGACAAAGATTGTTGATGTTGGTATAATAGTACGAGTTCCTCTACACTTGGCTCAGTCGGCAGTTGGAAAGATTCCCAGAGTTTGTCATAATGGAAAAGCAATCTTTTTTTCCGGGAAGTTGTGGTGGAGCAGTATGCTTCTGACAATCAACATGCTGAACTTGAATTATCTTCCCTAGGCATGGAACGAACACCCTCTTCAGCGGACTCGCATAACCTACAAAGAAAACCCTCATTACTTTTAGCACCAAACTTACCATCTGGATCAATAAAAGTACAAGGAGATCCAAATGGTTGTAAAAACTTCAAATTTGGCTTGTAATGATGAAGAAGTTCGAAACATGTTTTCTTGTATTTCTTCACTGTTAGGACACGATTCAGTGTATAACATGCTGCCGCAACTGCTTCACTCCAGAAAAATATTGGCAACTTGGAATCGGCGAGCATAGTTCGAGCTGTTTCAATTAAGGTGCGATTCTTTCGTTCAGCTACACCATTTTGCTGTGGAGTGTATGGTGCACTAAATTCATGAAGAATTCCTTTCTCATTACAAAACTAGAGCATGCGATTGTTTTTGAACTCCGTCCAATTGTCGCTTCGTATTCTCCTGATCGGCAATTTGTACAGCGTTTCCATCTTCTTGAATAAGATCATCAGTGAATCAAATGTTTGATCTTTTCTTTCCAGACACATCACCCATGAAAATCTAGTGAAGTCATCAATGACAACTAGACAGTACAAGTCTCCACTAATGCTCTGCACATTAACTGGTCCAAAGAGATCCATGTGGAGTCTCTCGAGCGGTACTCTGATTGAGTTTAAGAGCTTCTGTGGGTGTGTCTTCTTTGTTTGTTTTCCCTTCTTGCACTCTACACAATCATCATTCAAATGAAATTTTTTAAGATTTACACCTTCAATAAGATCATTGTGTACAAGGAAATTCATTTTTCTGACATGAATGTGGCCCATCTTTCAATGCCACATTCTTGACTCCTTTTCTGTTGCTTTCGTTTTTGTTACAAAGCACTGTTTCTTTTGATCTGTTGTTGTTGCAACACTCATATCCAAGACATACAAATCGTTTTCCCGGGGAGCTCGCATCAACACCATGTCTTCAGGAATTTTAAAACCAGGTTTTATGATTAAACACTCATTTTTAGTAAAGTGTATTGTATAAGACTTGTCACAGATCTGTGAGATGCTCAACAGATTGTTTTCAAGTTCGATTATATAGTTTACTTTGTCAAACGTTACGACTCCATTTGTTAGAGTTCCTTCACCAACAATTATGCCACCCTGATTCTCTGCAAATCCAACATATCCTCCGTTGATTGATTTGACATCATAGAGCAAAGCCAACATTCCCGTCATATGCCTCGAAGCTCCGCTGTCCATGATCCACTTTGAAATTATTGACCTCGGAAGCCCCTGCATACATCAAAGAAATTCATTCAAACAATGAAGCCCATGATTTATTTACCTTTGGAACACTACCAAACACAAGATCACAATTCACATCAACTTTCGGAATGTTAAAAATGACGTTTGGAACAGCATATTTGGATTTTGGTTTTAAATCTCCCTCCTTAATTGGTGGGAATTCCTCAAGCAACTTGTCCAGTTCAAATTCAAGTTTTTCAATATCATTTGCAAAAACTTTTGATTCAGTTTTCAAAACAATTTCCATCTTCTTCTCTTCAACTGATTGTTTTAATTTTGCCACCCATGATTGGTTTTCAAAAATTTTCGTCTTCGGATAAACCTTTGAAGTCTTTTGGATCTTCAAAGATTCGCCAATCTCAAAGGTTGATTTCGGCTTTTCTTCGGACTTCAAAGATTCACCTCTTTTCAAAAGAAAGTGATAACTCGGCTTTTTCACGCACTGCTTGGCCATGTGACCAATTTCATTGCAGCGGTAACAGATTCTTTTGTCATACTCGACAAAAGTTGATCTATAGGTCTCCTGTCTCAACTTCTTAGCTGCATTGAAATCATCCACAGCTTTCTGACTAAAAATGTAATCTTTTTCAGCATCAACACTAGGACCAGCAACAAACACATCATTTAATTTTCCTTTTGGCTTGACATACTTCTTAGCTATTTTCTTCTCAAAACCAACTCCTTTGTTTTTGAAATTATTTCCATTTCTTTTGTTATTACCATCATTACCCACCCGCTCATTCTTTCCTGAGTTGTTTGGTTGTGATTTCACAAAAGACTTTTTCGGTTTTGAAAGAAATGTGTTATTGTTAACTTCCGAAATGTCAATTTCCACAATTTTAAACACCTTCTCAACATTTTCCAATCTGGCATTTTGAATTGGATACTCAAAATCAGAATAGAGTTTGTCAGTTCCAGTCATTGTGTAAACCACAATGATCGAATCATCATTCACAACTGTATCTGATTTTGGTATGAACTTGTCTAAGAAGTTACCATCTTCTTCAGAATCATAAATGGAGTTTTAAAAATGAGTTTTCACAGTATCAAACTCCGAGTTATCACTTTCTTCATCTAACACTTGGTCAACAACGGTTTTGATCACCTGTGACTCATTATCAGTGTCGTATGGAGAAAATGTGACATAAATATTCTCAGGCAACTCATTCTCAACGGTTCTCAGGTTGAGATTCAAGGCAGCTTCCACCCCATCTGGATATTTTTGTGTATAATGATTCCACATTGGGGGTGGAACACTGTTGAAGGCAGGTGTCGAATCAGGTTGTTTCAGAACAATTTGATCAATCACATATGATGAAGCAACATAACTAATCGACTTTTTATCAACTCTCTCAGTTTTAATTCTCATTAACTCAAGTTCTTTTTTCAAAGAAGCAATTGTGTCCAAATGAATGTTAATTTCCATTTGTTTATCCATGACAGTAGATTTTAGCAAATTAGTGGCTTAATCATTTTCAAGACTTTCTTTTTGAATCATTTTGATTGATCGTGCCAAAGTGTCATATGCTTCTTTCATTTCACTTAGATCATATTTTACTTCATCAGTGTATTTCTTCAATTCTTGAAATTGTTTGTCTTTTTCAAGACAATCCATGCAGGGTTTTGAACAGTTTTTGCATGGAATTTCATAAATTGAATCAACCTTTTCAGAAACCTTTTCTTCTTGGTCAATTTTAACATCTGTTTTACCAAACACATCAGACTCTGACTCTGACTTTTCTGCTGATTTGATCTCCTCATTTTCTGATTTCTCGTCAGACTCCTTTTTGACTGACTCCGTTTCGACAGACAAATTTTCAACTGACTCTGTTTCAACAGATTCTGTTTCTACCTCTTTCAGCTTGCCCATCAATGCTTTGTCAGCAATCTCTTTTAGAGTCTCTTCATTCATTTCTTTGGAAGCGTCTATTATCTCTTCAACCGGAGCCTGTTCAACATTGTATTGTGGACAAAATCCGGTAGTTGGCTCGCTAAAGAAACCTGCAAAAGAATCAAACATATTAGGAGACATTATTGACTTAAACGAACTAGCAATAATCTCTTGTTCAGATTGATAGTAGTAAACTTCTGCAGCTGCTTCTTCAAGATTAGCCAAACTTTCTTCAGACATGTCTTCACTGACTTCTTCTGTTTCAACAACGCATTCCGATTCTTCCACAATCTCTGCCATCATGGCCATACCCTCACTACCAGGGATATACTTATCCCAACTAAAAACTTCAGCAACCTTCTCATCATCCTGATTGACTAAAAGAGCTTTTTCAGGCTTGTTTTCGATCTGACGTCTTTGTGTGAATGGTTGTTGACTTGTCTTGTGATAGACTGCTTGTTTGTAGTAGTCGTTAGTGAATGGGTTTTGATGATTGTTGACTTCCCGGTTTGGACATTCACGTTTGAAATGTCCTTTCTCTTTGCATTTAAAACATGTGACCTTTGATTTATCAAACCCAAGCTTGCTATCTGGTCCTGAAAGACTGTTCCGACCAGTTATTTCCATAAATCTTTGAGCTCTCCTCACCAAGCTTGCCATTCCCCATTTGATATCAATCAACTCCAGCTCCTCTGGATCAATCTGATCATAATCTTCCTTTGTCATATCAGGGTTCCCAATTCTACCTGCAACCAAACTTTCATAAAATTCAAGCACCGAAGCAAGTAGTGTTATGTGTTGTTTTGCTGATGATTCAGTAAAGTCTTGAGCATTCTTTATGTTCACCGCTATGTTGCACAGAATTCCTAGACCTTGACTTTGACTGTTCGATCCTGATGAACTTTGGGTATAAGATTGATCTGATGAGTTTTGAACCTTTGGATTTGGTTCAAAACTTGTAAATGGTGAATTATTGTTGCTTGATGTGCCAGATGAAACTCCTGATGTCGAATCAGCACTAAAAGTTGTCTGGATCTTTGGACTTAGATTAGATGTTGCTGACAAGCTTCCTTTGTAATATAATGAAACATCTTGTTGTACACTTGAAGATTTCATTTTTCTGATCTTTTTCAGCTCAAGTTCATGTGCTTCAATCTTCTCAATAAATGTGCTAAGGTTGAATCCGACATACTCCAAATTATTTTTCAACACCAACAGATAAGTACCCCATTCATCGTAAGGTAATGCATCCGCTAGCTTATCCACCCATTCTTCATTCGTTTTGTTTATGTTCAACCTCTTCATCTCAATAACCAGATGGCAGTATCTCTCGATCAATTCTTTAGTTGTCTCACCCTTGATACCTGTGAAGATGTCAAACTCTTTTTTCAACAAAGCAGTTTTGCTTTTTATCATAGACACACTTCCAAGAAACTTTACTTTCAAAGCATTCCAGACGGACTGTGAGTTTCCCTGATGTTGCAGCAGTACTAAGATATCCTCTTTGATGGCTTGTTGTAGGATACTCATCATTTTCTTTTCTGCTTTGAAACCTTCTTGTTTAATTGGAGTTAAACTTCTGATAGTTTTCTCTATTACCGAACCATTCGTTGGAGGAACATACTTAGATTCGATTTTCATCCAACATTCGAAATGGTTGGCTTGCACCCAAGTCTTAAACCTTTCTGACCACCCAGCATACTCATCAATGTTCATCAACTTCGGCGGTTTCCGCATTGTACCGAGTTTATTTTCCATGTTCACATTTTGCACGATACTGGTTGGGGTTTGAGATGCTGTCATTCCCCCACCGGCAAACAAGTTGTAGAATTCTTGGTTATCCATTTTATGAAAACAGTTTCGAAAAAATTTTCAAGTTTTTGAAATTAGTCACTTTCAAGCGAAATAGCTTCTACACGAAATGGATTTCAAACGAAATCACACAAACGAAATGGACTTCAAGCGAAATCAGGTTTTCAAACGAAATTGGTTGTCATTTCGTGCGAAATGAGTAAACAAAGTGTCTTTTCGTAAGAAATGATGAAACGGAAATTTTTTCAAGCGAAATGGCCTGTTTCGTATGAAATGGACCAGTTTTTCAAACGAAATGGCAATGTTTCACACGAAAAGCTTCATTTCGTACGAAATGATCTCAGTTTTTCAAACGAAATAGTACTCGTTCAAACGAAATAGAGTTTTTGGCCCATTTATGTCACTTTTAGTCTGAATTTAGGTCTGATTCTTTCAAGGATTTGTTAAAACTGTATTTTACACGTTATATCAAAAGATCAGTCCATTTTTTGTCCGTGAATTGGTCCATAAATCCAAGAATGAGTAGAAAAATAGAATTCTAAGCACTGATTCAAACGAATTGACTCATCCTGAGCTCTGATACCACTTGTAGGATCGTTTTGCAACCTTTATGAGTCGTTCAGAGTCAAATCTAAGTCGTTTGAAAGGCGGAAACAGTCAAACAACTGAGAATCAGTGATAGAAAGGTGTAGAAACAGAGAATTATACTTAAAACAGGTTTTTCATTGATATTCAACTTGATTACACGGTGAGAATTGGGCAGCACTTCGTTACATGTCTCACTATTTCGTACCAAAATGAAAAACCAACATCCCTATTTATAGAGCAACTGATTTCGCACGAAATGGCAACATGCATGCCATTTCGTACGAAATGACCAAACTTGATTTCGTATGAAATAGCCAAATGCTATTTCGTGCGAAATGACTTTTACACAAACATAAACTTACATTTTGACATATTTAACCCTATTACAAGCTATTCGATACGACCTAGACTGTAGACGTAGGCTATAGACATTATGCACTAACAAATGTCAAGTTGCTTCGGTTATTGTGTCGTGATAGAACTTGTTCAAACAAGTGGTGTTTATCAGAATTTCTGATAACCACTTCATCTGAAATTCTGATGCACAAATCATCAGAAAGTCCGATGATTAGATTTACCAGAAACTGATGATATTTCATCAGAAATATCATCAGATCCATCAGAATGGTCTTTTCTGATAATCTTCTCTTGTTCTTGATCAACTTCTGTTTCTTTGATGAAGATGTGTTGTTCTTTTCAAGCGTCCTATCTTGTTTCTTCTTGTTGTTTGATCTTCAAGACTTTATCTTCTTCTTTAGATCAGGCTGAATAAGTTTTTCTTCAATACTTACATAAAAAGTTTCCTAACAGTAATAATATCTGGGGTATTATACCAGGTCTTCTGATTTTGCATCAGCAATGGGCTAGACCTTGTATAATACTTTATGCGCTTAATAAAGCTTTCCCTCAGCATAAAAATTGATAAAATATCGAAAGATACAAATCAAGTGCTGTTGTAAAGAAGATCCCTAAGTGAGACACACCTAAAGTCGAGCCATCATCTCTCAAACTGAACTAAAGTTCTGACTTGAGCTCTCATGGTCTCGCACTACCCAGAGAACAGATATCAATATAGTATATTCACCTGTAAGATTGAATTTGGGGAATCTGGATACGAAAGTATATTCTGAGGTGGGACACGCGAATAAGTTAAGTGATTAAAACATTAAATCCGTATCTCGAATCAGTTGAGCTATGTGTGAGAATTTAAGTGGATCAGTATACTGACATTCTAGGTGAATCGTTTAAAACTTAGTGTGTTATATGCTCAACGGTGCTTGTGACTTGTCGGTAGCTGATATGATCCTCTAACACAACTCACAAAAATATGTTAGTAAATAGTTTATTATTGTTCATTTTTTGATTAAACTCAAAAAGATTTTCAGTGTGTTTTAACATACAGTTTGCAAAATACAAAAAGATTTTATTTCTGCTTTATTTTCGACAAACCAGTGTTAGAAAGCTGATCTTCAGAATCTCATATGTAGAGAAATTCCTGAAGAGTCTGGGTGGGAGCTAATCTGAAAAAGTTGGAAACTTGAAAAATTGAACAAGTTCATTAAGTTGAAACTTGTAAATTTTCTTGAAAAGTTGAAAATTTTTGAACAAAAAAAAATGTCAGACGGTTCGTGAATCGGATCGACCAAGGTCATTAACTTTGACTTGGTTGATAAATCGAGTAATCGGGGTCATTAACGTGAACCTGGATACCCGAATGGATATAAAATCCATCTAAAATTGAAAAGGTTTGAAAAGTTTGAAAAACTTGTGTTTTGGTGTCTTTGTACAAAGGCAGAAGCCTTGGCTTCGTACGAAGACAGGTATAGGCAGATTTGAAGCAGCTTGTGCCTTCGTATCATTCACTCTCAAATATAAACAAAACTTTGCCGATTTTTTTCCAGAAATTTAGTTGGGGTGTTGATTTGCACAACACTTTCAATGGGGAAGGTACAATTTAATGTTTATCATCTATTTACCCGTTCAATTTTGACTTTGAAACCGCCGACATCATATAATCTTAGATCTACATAGTTTTGATGGATAAATCTTGAAATTGAAGCTATAAAACTGTTAATCGGCACCTTTAGGGTGTTTTGTAACATCAATTAGATGATTTGAAACATATCTTGAATGTTGATTTGTTGAACTATTCATGTTCTTGGTCCGAAGCTACTGGCTTCGTACGAAGCCAACCAGGGTATTATAATCTGTTGGATATGTTTGGATTTGTTAGCGATTGTTGATATGTGTTATAACATCTTAATCTCAACAGTGCCTTCGTAAATTTATGGCTTTGTACATATGTAGCCTCGTATAAGAAGGCAGACATGCTTGGCATCGTACGAAGGCAGCAGTTTGTCAAAATTGTTGAAAATCTTTCTAAGTGTTGAATTGTTATACTTTCTCGATAGACGTGCAATGGTTACTAATTGTTTGTATTGTTTTGAGCAGCCTAAGAGTTCGAACTTTGACGCTTGGCACAACATATGATGTACACTTGATAAGACGTTACCGAGAATGGATCCGTTCAAAGACGTGATAGATTTTATTGATCGTAGCAGAATAAAGAAAGCATTGACGGACAAGCACAAATTCTATAAAACGCATATTGAAAGATTTTGGAACAATGCAAGATATGATGAGGATTCAAAGACGATATTCTCCGCATTGAAGATCAAAGATGAGAAGGATAAAGATATAGACATTGAAGTTAAATTCAAAGTTGAAGACGTCAGGAGAGTGTTAGAGTTTCAAGACGATGATAAAGATCCATTTCAAGTACCAGAACGTCTTGTGAAGGGTTTGTGGATGCGAATGGGATACACGGGTTATGTGAATGAAACTCAGTACAACAAGTCAAAACTATATAGACCTTACAAATTCCTCGTACATTTAACGATACATGCTTTACACATTCGCAAAGGAGGATTTAATGTGTCTTTGGATTTCATAATGTGTATTTTGACATGTTTGATACTTAACCGACCTTTTAATATCTCACAGGCACTATTCAACCACATGGTTGATAACGTTCATGGAGAGAAATTTCTGTAGTATCCTCTATTCATTCAGATGTTATTGGATGATCAAATAAAGAATTTGCCGAAAGCTGATGATGATGAATTGAAGTTAGATCACATGGATACTGAGACGCTTAAAAGACTGAACGCGTATCAAGGTGTTGAGAAAGATAAAGAACCACCATACAAGAAACAGTTTGGTTATATCGCAAAGCCAGATTATGTTGCTCCAGCTCATGACAAATGGAGGCATGATGACCGTAATTCTGATTCAGAAGATAAAAAGATGGAGCCATTTGCAAATAAGCATGTAAAGTTCTGGTTGAAAGCTGAAGATAAAAAAAGAAAGAGAGATACCACTCCAAAGGCTTCAAAGTCAACAACACCAAAAGCAGCACCTAAAAGATCATCAAAGAAGAAGTCACCTCCACATTTGGTCGATGAACCTGATGATGTTCCTCTAGAGAATTTTAATGTAACAGGTGATGATATTCTTAATATGTCATTTGATGAATTGCTCAAGATGTTGTTAAAGCTGCTCAAGAAGCTGAAAAGGCAAAGAATGCAAAACAAGTTGGTGGTGAGAACATGGAAGTTGCTGCAGGAGGTGAAACAATGGGTGAAACATTCAAAGAATGTGTTATTTATACCGATTCTAGTGAAACAGAGAGCGACATTGATGTTACTCAACTTGCACCAACAACGTATGTTGGTGGTAAAATCAAGATAAAAGGACCTTCTAGGAAGAAAAAGGGTTCTGGTGAAGAAGATGCGTCTTATGTGCCGACACCTACTGAAGTTGAAAAGTTAAAGAAAGGTAGAGGTATGAAAAGAAGTGCAAAACCAACTGGTGCAAATCCAAGAAAACAAAAGATTCGAAAGACTACAGCAAAAGCTGTCAAATATAAATCTGGTGAATCTGTGAAAGTTCCAGATAAGGTGACAGTGGAAGAACCGATAGTTGAAGCAGAAGTTCATGTACCTACACCTCCAGTATCACCTATACAGGAATCAATTCCTGCTCAAGCTAAAGTTCTTTCAACTCCTTCACAACAAACGAAGAATGTTGAAGAGCCTGGGTCGACTTCAAAGAAAACTCCAGTTCCACAAAGTTCAAGCCAAAGTTTTCCAAAAATGCCTAGTAACTTTGGTCCAGGTCCATCTTTGGAAGAAGTTAGTGATATTCCAATCTTTAACGATGAAAGGGTTGATGTTGTGATCAAAAGAGTTGTTCTTCTAGAAAAGGCCAAAGCAGAAACAGAAGAATAGCTTAAAGCAACTGATTCAGAGCTTAAAGAAATGAAAGAAAAGCTTAAGCAACTTGAAGCAGAGAATGTCATGCTCAAGAATGAGAATCTTACGATGAATGAAATGTTATTGAACGTTGAAGCTGGCAACAATGCATTGAATGAAGCGATTGATGAGCTGCTAGTTACAAATTGTGATCTAAATGATGCTAATACAACAATGAGCAATGCTAATGAGATCTTGCATAAAGAGATAGAAGATCTGAAAGCAGACAAGGAAAACAAGTCTAAGAAAATAGAGATGTTATACGCGGTTATTGAAGATAGACTTGGTATAAATGTGCATGCGGCTTTCGATGAAATTGAAATCCGAAGAGCTGAGGATCGGAGGATGGAAAAAGAACAAGAAAATGATGCTGAAGCCGCTAAAGCTTCAAAGGATAAACGAAAGGGTGTTGTAGTTGATAATGAAGAAATTCTTGGATCATCAAGTGTGACACTTGTGTATTTTAATCATTGTAGAATTCCAAACAACTTTGTACCTAATAAAGCAATGTGTTTTAATTTCCAATTTTTGTATAATTAGTTATGACATTTGCACGTTTTCAATCCTTGTTCAATTGCGAAATCTCAAACCTTTTCTGGAAGTGAAATCGTAAACTGTTACGCAAACGCAATCATTTTAACGCGACGTACACTCTGGAGCAATGAAATAAGCTAAACCTACCCTAAAAACCCTTTACTTAACTTAGAAATAAGTTTTGAGGGGTTCGGTATGACAAAAACATGTTTATTCAGACTCAGGGACTATTTGCGACAAACTACGAAACGAACGTCGGTGACCGCCCGGATAATATTAAAATCCTAAAAATATTCCGTATTGATTAAAATTCTATTTTAATCATGTTCGTAATGAAAAATAAATTAAAACGCTTAAAACGTTATTTTTCAAGTTTAAGCGCGTATCGCGTGTTACTGCGCGTATCTGACCAAATACTGTCAACGCAACCAATCAAGGAAACTGATATTTATTTCAGTAATAATATGGCGTGTTTATTTTTATAGAGTGATAAAAATAATTTAAAACAACATAAAACGGGATTAAAACGCTACATAAAATACCCGGTATCCAGTTAAATACCTGTTTTACCAATTGTATATTATATATATGTAAGATATGCATATGTATGTGTTATAATCGTGTATAGGAGAGAGAAAGGGGCTAGGTGGTGGCTTGTAAGCCCACCATATCTTGTGTAATGCCAAGTGTCAATCATGCAACAAAGACAATGATTATATCCCTTTTTCAAATAAAAACATATCTTTCAAAATCTCAAAACAAATCTCACTTTCTCCTACCTCCAGTCTCGGCCGAATACACCTCTTCACACTTCAATTTTCGAAATTTGCAACCTTTCATGTAAGAACCAAGCTCATTTCAAGTACTTTTCAAGTAGTTTTGAAGATCCAAGAAGGTTTCCAAGGTGATTCCAAGAAGAAACAAGCCCCATAACATCAAAATCTTGTCAAAACCCACCAATAATCTTGAAGGTATAAAATTTATGTTTAAATCATACTCTTGATTCTTGGTTGTTCTTGATGTTGGAAGTTTCTCTTGATTCTTGGAATAATTCACAAACTTGAAACTAAATAAATGGGTTTTTATACAAAATATAAAATTGAACTTGTGAGTATGTTTATATGGCCGGAAATGTTAGTGTGTGTGGATTAGATATTTAGTTTTTGAGGTTAGTTGATTTTGATGATGTGATATATGAAAAACTTGATGCATGCATGATCAAAGAATGATTTTATAAAAAGTTCTAAGATTAAGAATGATCATGTAAAAGTGTGTTCTTGGTTGTATATGTACACATGCATGTGGGTTTTGTTATATGTGCATAAATATAAGAATGTCTTGCATTTATGTTAACATGATCGGATGATGATTTGATGAACATGTTTTGGTTTACATGAATATGAAATAAATATAATCTTGGATGCATTTAAGTTCATGTAGGATGATGATGATATGATATGGGTGCATTATGTCACACCCCGACCACGTAGAACATACAAAACGTTGCGGAAACGTCGGGGAGTGTTGTAACAGAATTAATGTTTCACAACAATGGAAATTAAAGTTTCGTTTTATTAATCAAACATGAGAGTTACATTGTCTTTAAACAAGAAATAAAGAGTACATAACATAAATTAACTAGTCTTGCATCTTTTATTGTCACTAAAGCCCAAGTCTGCCTATGTGTATCTTGATCATCTTATGCAACAGCTCCTGTAAAACACATGTGAAAATAGGTACGTCAGCATAAAAATGCCTGTGAGATACATAGGTTTTGTGAAAACAGAATTCATGACTTATGTTTGAGAAAAAATGTTTAGTCATGAACCTTGAAATTTTGCTTTGTCTTGTAAATCATTTGAAAAATGATAAGATTAGATGATATGTATAAATATGAGAATAATGTATGGTTAAATGAATAACCATGTAAAATGAGTTTGTATAAGATCAGTTGTTTGTAAATCAATGTCTTGTGAAAAGTATGTTGTTTATATAAAATGTTATATGTCTCAAATTGAAATGATTCAAATAACGCTACAATATGTAACATCATACAAACACTTATATATAGGAAGTACCAGCGGCGTATCCACCGTGCTTGTATCATATTACATACGCCTCGTTACTTAATCATTAACTCAAACCAAACCACCAAGATGTAATGTTTAACAATTGTAGAAATGTTTATGTATAGTCAATTGTCTATTGGCAAATATAAATCATGTCAACGGATACAAACGGTTCACACGGTTCAACGGATACAAACGGTTCACACGGTTCAACGGATACAACCGGTTCACACGGTTCAACGGATACAAACGGTTCACACGGTTCAATGGATACAAACGGTTCACACGGTTCAACGGATACAACCGGTTCACACGGTTCAACGGATACAAACGGTTCATAAAATCAAATGGTTACGACGGTTCACATAGTCAAATAGTTACAACGGTTCAAAATGTAGTATAGTGTGTTCATATGCTGGATGAGCATATGCAACAGAAATGCAAGGTAAAACAATGTACTAAGTATGCTAAGTTAACATACAAAGCAGAAAAGTCTTGTAAATCAATGTGCTAGCATGCTATCAGTCAACATACATAGCAGAAATGTAATGAAATCATGTACTATAATGTACTAATAAACATAGTCGGTATATGATGTGAAAACAGGAAAGCATGAAAGTAACAAGTAGGCACATGTGTTTCACCCCAAAACAGTTTGGAAAAACAGTAAAAGAGGGGTCTATGTACTCACCTGAGATTGCTTAGTAGTCCTAGAGTAACAACCAAACAATGCTAGAGATCACGGATATCAAACGGCACCTAATATAGGTAACTATGTTAATAACCGGACCTAAATCGGAAGATCGGATAGAATGAGGGTTCGTAAACCAAGCGAGTGTGGAGACTCGTGTAATATGGTTTAACAAAGCCTACATACTAAATGAACCTAACATAATTGGTTACGATCCATTACGACCCGTTTAGGTAGCTTATGATACTTTAACGCGTCGTTCGCGTGAAACGCGTTCGGAACGTCTAACTAGTCCTATGACAAGTGTTATATGCCTAAACATGTTACATAATCAGTTATGTGACAAAAGTTTAGGTTACATATGTTTAATTACCAATTATACATGAAAAGGGTATTCTGGTAATTTACCTAAGGCATATAAACTACCTATCATACAACTACTTAACGAAGCGACCATAAGGTATAACCTCGGAAGGTTATTCCCTATATACTATGGTCACCTAATGTATTTGGTCGGATCCTAATGATCGACCAAATGGGTCGGGTTCGAAGGTATAAGCGATTTATTAGATCGCTTACCCTACGACCCTAGACAACGTGGAAATCAGTAGGCATAGTCCCAAGGGACTATAACCAACGTGATTACACTCACGTTGCGAAGTTCAAACGAACTTCGCATTGACCATAAACTGGTCAACGCAGAAAGTCAAACAAAGTTTGACTTTCAGACTCGAAAAGCAATAAAAGAACGAAGGAATACTTACGAAGGGTCCCCGAATGCTAACCTCGATCCAAGTAGCTCAGGTATGAAACAATGGTTTCAACTTAGAGCTTCTCAAATCAAGGTTCTAGTGGTTTTTGCAAGAAGTGGGGTGGGGTATTTATAGTATTCGGGTAACCGTTAAGATCGTTTCATGGAAACCGTGCTCGAATCTCGCCCGTACATGTGTTGGAAAGTTGTGGTGCCTCAAAATGCTCACCACCATAAGGAATTGACACATGGCAAGGGGTTAGGGAGTGCAAAACAGCTGCAACCAGCTGTTAAATGCAGTTAATCTGGTCTGGAAGGCTGACGCGGCCCGCTTCAGGATACACCAAAACTAATGCGGGCCGCATGGGGGTTCTGATCAGAAAATAAGTTTCAAAAATGACAGTTTTGGTCCCTGTTGTGTATTAAACCCATTTCCGGCACTTCTAAGGCCTGTAAAGCCAACTTTAAGGCCCTAAAATGATGCCTAAACATTGTGGACATGAAACATGCTCAAAAATATGTCGGATGTTGGTTCGTTTGGTCGTACGAACGCGATGTTCGCTTAATTACGACGGAATGCGCATAAGCGCGAAAAACGCTCCAAATGACGCGACGAATGGATTTTTGGCAAGCCAAACACTAAAGTATAATATAGTCATGCTTACATAAATTTTTGGATGTCTGGATGTATTCAGAACGTGAGTTATGCGCGAAAATGCAAACTTGTGCACTTTTTGACACTTTTAGTCCCTGAATGACCCAAAAGTTTATTTTAGCATACCAAACCCCTCAAAGCCTATTTCTAAGCTATTTAAAGGATATTTATGGTATGTTTAACTTATGGTCATGTTCCGGAATGTCTGTTACAGTTCAGATTGGCATACTTTCACAGTTTGTCAACTTTAGTCCCTGTAAGCAATTTAACTTGATTTTGCCATACCAAAGCCTTCAAAACTTATTTCTAAGTTATGTAAAGGTTACTTAAGGTATGTTAAGCCTATTTCACTATTCCGGAGTGTTCGTTGCATTAAACTGGTTATATTTACGCATCAGTGCGCGTATAACCCTCCAGAAAGCAATTTAAAGCTTGAAATCGAACAAGAGTTGATATGTGTAAACGATACACATATTTTTACAAATCCCGAGAATGAAATACACTATTTCATTGGTTTGCCATTTGTTTGCTGGTCGCAGTGACACAGGTGTCACAGTCTCCCCTACTTTAGGAAATTTCGTCCCGAAATTTATTCGTAAGAGTCTGTCTGTGACTTTGTGTTAAATAGCCATCAAAGATATGTAAAGCATAATCTTGTTATTTTCCTCAACGGATATTTTTCAGAAGCGAAAATGAACGAACAGAGTCATTTTCTTCAACGGGTTCTTCGAAAATGGAAAATAATGGATTTTTAACTAAACGGATATACATTTCCCTCAACGGATATTCTTCAGAACAAAAATGAACAAACGGGGTCATTTTCCTCAACGGATATTTTTCAGAATTTGAAATGAAGGAATAATCAACGGATATTCATTTCCTCAACGGATAATCTTCAGAAACGAAAATGAACTAACGGAGTCATTTTCAACGGTTGCTTCCTCAGGTACGGAAATGAAAGATTTAACAACGGATATTCATTTCCTCAACGTATAATCTTCAGAAACGAAAATGAACTAACGGAGTCATTTTCAACGGTTGCTTCCTCAGGTACGGAAATGAAAGATTTAACAACGGATATTCATTTCCTCAACGGATAATCTTCAGAAACGAAAATGAACTAACAGAGTCATTTTCAACGGTTGCTTCCTCAGAGTTGGAAAAGAAGGAATAATCAACGGATATTCATTTCCTTAACGGATAATCTTCAGAAACGAAAATGAACTAACGGAGTCATTTTCAACGGTTGCTTCCTCAGAGTTGGAAATGAAGGAATAATCAACGGATATTCATTTTCTCAACGGATAATCTTCAGAAACGAAAATGAACTAACGGAGTCATTTTCAACGGTTGCTTCCTCAGGTACGGAAATGAAAGATTTAACAACGGATATTCATTTCCTCAACGGATAATCTTCAGAAACGAAAATGAACTAACGGAGTCATTTTCAACGGTTGCTTCCTCAGAGTTGGAAATGAAGGAATAATCAACGGATATTCATTTCCTTAACGGATAATCTTCAGAAACGAAAATGAACTAACGGAGTCATTTTCAACGGTTGCTTCCTCAGAGTTGGAAATGAAGGAATAATCAACGGATATTCATTTCCTTAACGGATAATCTTCAGAAACGAAAATGAACTAACGGAGTCATTTTCAACGGTTGCTTCCTCAGAGTTGGAAATGAAGGAATAATCAACGGATATTCATTTCCTCAACGGATAATCTTCAGAAACGAAAATGAACTAACAGAGTCATTTTCAACGGTTGCTTCCTCAGGTACGGAAATGAAAGATTTAACAACGGATATTCATTTCCTCAACGGATAATCTTCAGAAACGAAAATGAACTAACGGAGTCATTTTCAACGGTTGCTTCCTCAGAGTTGGAAATGAAGGAATAATCAACGGATATTCATTTCCTTAACGGATAATCTTCAGAAACGAAAATGAACTAACGGAGTCATTTTCAACGGTTGCTTCCTCAGAGTTGGAAATGAAGGAATAATCAACGGATATTCCTCATAAGTGAAAAATGAATAGCTAGTTCATTTTTCCTCAACGGATGCTTCATCAGAATTAGAAATGAATAGGGTTAACTCTAGATGCGTGTTAGAACTCACTGTGATTTCTGTGCACTAAATTCCATAATTATGTATGCATCCATAATTACGTAATTCCTTGCACAGTCCGCACAGTTCGTTTTGTAATGTTGTGGGGAAGGATATCAAACTTGTGATGACGGTGACTAGACTACCATAGGGTCCTTTTAATTAGATCAACAGAGGATCTTCTTAATTAGGCCACCAAGGAGTCCTTTTATCTATATCATCACATAATATTCCTAACCAGGTTTTTGGATCGATCCGTTTAACTAGACCACTAAAGCGGTCTAATTATTAAGTAGTACTTTATAATCCAAGGGACTTAACTACAGCGTAGAAGTCCATTAAGGATTTTAGGTAGTACCTTTGGGTATCCTACTATGAATCTCTTGTACGAGGATATGTAAGTTTCTACGAGGATTTGGATAACATAATTTGGATCACAAGACACATAAAAGGAAACATATAAGCACTTAACCACATAATTGTTTAATTGTTATTATCTTGTTATTGATTGCAATTAACTTGGCACCTCGTACTTCGTTTCTCTTGGAAGAAACGGGTACTTAGGATTTTTGTGGAAAACGCAAGAGATCATACAATGGAAGAAATTTGGGGGTAGTCTGTTCTTCAAGGAATATGGTTCCTTGATTGTTGGTATTGTACGAGATATGTTTGTTTATACATACAACCACATAATTACATTGCAATGTAAATAAAAGATTTATTTATACATAATGATAACAACTGTTTCATGGACCTTGACAACAAAAGAAAATAATACATAAGACGTGATTATTTCTAAACGATGTTGTCTTCTGGTTGGTCAGATGCTCATCCCTGCGCTGGATTTGCATTAGCAAGCCTTGGGCAATTCCTACGAAAATGGCCCATCTCGCCACAGTTGTAGCAAGACCCCGGTGGGAAACGAGCTTGAGCAGGATTGTTGCCAGCTTGATTTGGTGCAGCTGCGGTTGGGCAAACCCTCGCTGTATGACCTATAAGTCCGCAAACTTGGCATGTGCGGCACTTCACACCAGCATGATGATGTAGGCCACATTGGTTGCACAAAGGTGCAGTTCCGTTGTAGGGTTTCCTTGCAGGGGGTTGAGCTGGTTGGTT
The DNA here is from genome assembly GCA_030545235.1 of Helianthus tuberosus. NCBI lineage: Eukaryota > Viridiplantae > Streptophyta > Magnoliopsida > Asterales > Asteraceae > Helianthus > Helianthus tuberosus. The sequence continues at coordinate 33,985 of JARYGA010049649.1, forward strand.
GGGGACGGCTTGATCATTGTGAGCGACCACGGCGAAGTTCTGAGAAGCCTTTCACTTCTTTGACTTCTTAGGGGATCCAGTATGTTCATCCATGGTCCTTGATTCCTCGATTGGGTTCGATTCCTCGACCGGTTTCTTGTCACCCTTTCGGAAAAGCTTACGTTTCCTGATCTGGGATTTGGTCAAGGTTGCAGATAACTCAATGGCCTGCCTAACAGTAGTAGGGTTGCTACCAGTCAAAATGTCTTGTATTGAGTCAGGGAGGCCATCAATGTACTTTTCGATTGCCTTATCCAAAGGTGTGACCATGTTTGGGCATAACAGACTTAACTCCTCATAACGGTCCGTGTAGGCTCGATGCTCACCGCTGTCTTGCTTCAAACCATCAAACTCTCTTTCCAATGCTCGCAGTTCATGACGAGGACAAAACTCCCTCATCATAAGAGCTCTAAGTTCAGCCCATGTCTGTGTTAGAGCAACTTCTGCACCACGGTCTCTCATAACCCCGTTCCACCATGTAAGGGCCCTCTTCTGGAACACACTCGAAGAAAACTCGACCTTGCGATTGTCAGGACACTGCACGTGGCGGAAAGTATTCTCAATGCTCTCGAACCATTGAAGAAGCCCAGTTGCTCCTTCAGTACCACTAAACTTGAGTGGTTTAGCCGAGTTAAAACTCTTGAAATTGCATAGAGCATGATTGTTGTTGTTGGCTTGGTTCATTTGAGCAATGAAATTTGGGAAGGCAGCAGCCATCTGTTGTGCTATGATTTCTGCCAGTTCGGCAGTCGCTATCTGGTTTTCGCGTCGAGGAGGCATTCTAAAAGAGGAAACATGAAAGGAAACGAGTGAGAGTATTAGACGAAAAGAATGAGATGAAACAAATCTGATGAAAGCAAGGATAGTGGTCATTTGTTTGTTACTACAAAGCAACAAACGACCCCAGTGACTAATCAAAGTAAATGGATCAAAAATAATGTATCGCGAAGACATGCTCGCCTATAAGTGAACACTCATCCCAAGAATTCCCAGGTAAGCACAACTGGTCTCGCGTCTGATGAGATATATACAAAGTGCTTGCCTAGACAGAAAACCCAGAATACAGGCATTCACCCTTCCAGTTTGCACGTGTTCACATTATTTAAAACCCAAAACCTCGACGAGATTTTGAAAACTCAAAGGGGTTCAAAACCTTATAACAGAGGGTTCAAAACCTTACAATAGAGGGTTCAAAACCTAGTAATCAATCATCCAAGAACAGATGATTAGTTTTCAAAGCGGTTTTAAAATTTATGTTCTTGTTGTGGTCGTCGCCTAAGGATAGGTGACGGTATTGTTTTATGACTAAACGCAAGTAAACTCGCGTTAGGGTCCTAGAAAGGTTATAGACTAGGTCAAAGCATTACTAATAACCTAATTCCCTATAACCATTGGCTCTGATACCATCTTTTCTGTCACACCCCGACCACGTAGAACATACAAAACGTGGCGGAAACGTCGGGGAGTGTTGTAACAGAATTAATGTTTCACAACAATGGAAATTAAAGTTTCGTTTTATTAATCAAACATGAGAGTTACATTGTCTTTAAACAAGAAATAAAGAGTACATAACATAAATTAACTAGTCTTGCATCTTTTATTGTCACTAAAGCCCAAGTCTGCCTATGTGTATCTTGATCATCTTATGCAACAGCTCCTGTAAAACACATGTGAAAATAGGTACGTCAGCATAAAAATGCCCGTGAGATACATAGGTTTTGTGAAAACAGAATTCATGACTTATGTTTGAGAAAATGTTTAGTCATGAACCTTGAAATTTTGCTTTGTCTTGTAAATCATTTGAAAAATGATAAGATTAGATGATATGTATAAATATGAGAATAATGTATGGTTAAATGAATAACCATGTAAAATGAGTTTGTATAAGATCAGTTGTTTGTAAATCAATGTCTTGTGAAAAGTATGTTGTCTATATAAAATGTTATATGTCTCAAATTGAAATGATTCAAATAACGCTACAATATGTAACATCATACAAACACTTATATATAGGAAGTACCAGCGGCGTATCCACCGTGCTTGTATCATATTACATACGCCTCGTTACTTAATCATTAACTCAAACCAAACCACCAAGATGTAATGTTTAACAATTGTAGAAATGTTTATGTATAGTCAATTGTCTATTGGCAAATATAAATCATGTCAACGGATACAAACGGTTCACACGGTTCAACGGATACAAACGGTTCACACGGTTCAACGGATACAACCGGTTCACACGGTTCAACGGATACAAACGGTTCACACGGTTCAATGGATACAAACGGTTCACACGGTTCAACGGATACAACCGGTTCACACGGTTCAACGGATACAAACGGTTCATAAAATCAAATGGTTACGACGGTTCACATAGTCAAATAGTTACAACGGTTCAAAATGTAGTATAGTGTGTTCATATGCTGGATGAGCATATGCAACAGAAATGCAAGGTAAAACAATGTACTAAGTATGCTAAGTTAACATACAAAGCAGAAAAGTCTTGTAAATCAATGTGCTAGCATGCTATCAGTCAACATACATAGCAGAAATGTAATGAAATCATGTACTATAATGTACTAATAAACATAGTCGGTATATGATGTGAAAACAGGAAAGCATGAAAGTAACAAGTAGGCACATGTGTTTCACCCCAAAACAGTTTGGAAAAACAGTAAAAGAGGGGTCTATGTACTCACCTGAGATTGCTTAGTAGTCCTAGAGTAACAACCAAACAATGCTAGAGATCACGGATATCAAACGGCACCTAATATAGGTAACTATGTTAATAACCGGACCTAAATCGGAAGATCGGATAGAATGAGGGTTCGTAAACCAAGCGAGTGTGGAGACTCGTGTAATATGGTTTAACAAAGCCTACATACTAAATGAACCTAACATAAGTGGTTACGATCCATTACGACCCGTTTAGGTAGCTTATGATACTTTAACGCGTCGTTCGCGTGAAACGCGTTCGGAACGTCTAACTAGTCCTATGACAAGTGTTATATGCCTAAACATGTTACATAATCAGTTATGTGACAAAAGTTTAGGTTACATATGTTTAATTACCAATTATACATGAAAAGGGTATTCTGGTAATTTACCTAAGGCATATAAACTACCTATCATACAACTACTTAACGAAGCGACCATAAGGTATAACCTCGGAAGGTTATTCCCTATATACTATGGTCACCTAATGTATTTGGTCGGATCCTAATGATCGACCAAATGGGTCGGGTTCGAAGGTATAAGCGATTTATTAGATCGCTTACCCTACGACCCTAGACAACGTGGAAATCAGTAGGCATAGTCCCAAGGGACTATAACCAACGTGATTACACTCACGTTGCGAAGTTCAAACGAACTTCGCATTGACCATAAACTGGTCAACGCAGAAAGTCAAACAAAGTTTGACTTTCAGACTCGAAAAGACTCGAAAAGCAATAAAAGAACGAAGGAATACTTACGAAGGGTCCCCGAATGATAACCTCGATCCAAGTAGCTCAGGTATGAAACAATGGTTTCAACTTAGAGCTTCTCAAATCAAGGTTCTAGTGGTTTTTGCAAGAAGTGGGGTGGGGTATTTATAGTATTCGGGTAACCGTTAAGATCGTTTCATGGAAACCGTGCTCGAATCTCGCCCGTACATGTGTTGGAAAGTTGTGGTGCCTCAAAATGCTCACCACCATAAGGAATTGACACATGGCAAGGGGTTAGGGAGTGCAAAACAGCTGCAACCAGCTGTTAAATGCAGTTAATCTGGTCTGGAAGGCTGACGCGGCCCGCTTCAGGATACACCAAAACTAATGCGGGCCGCATGGGGGTTCTGATCAGAAAATAAGTTTCAAAAATGACAGTTTTGGTCCCTGTTGTGTATTAAACCCATTTCCGGCACTTCTAAGGCCTGTAAAGCCAACTTTAAGGCCCTAAAATGATGCCTAAACATTGTGGACATGAAACATGCTCAAAAATATGTCGGATGTTGGTTCGTTTGGTCGTACGAACGCGATGTTCGCTTAATTACGACGGAATGCGCATAAGCGCGAAAAACGCTCCAAATGACGCGACGAATGGATTTTTGGCAAGCCAAACACTAAAGTATAATATATTCATGCTTACATAAATTTTTGGATGTCTGGATGTATTCAGAACGTGAGTTATGCGCGAAAATGCAAACTTGTGCACTTTTTGACACTTTTAGTCCCTGAATGACCCAAAAGTTTATTTTAGCATACCAAACCCCTCAAAGCCTATTTCTAAGCTATTTAAAGGATATTTATGGTATGTTTAACTTATGGTCATGTTCCGGAATGTCTGTTACAGTTCAGATTGGCATACTTTCACAGTTTGTCAACTTTAGTCCCTGTAAGCAATTTAACTTGATTTTGCCATACCAAAGCCTTCAAAACTTATTTCTAAGTTATGTAAAGGTTACTTAAGGTATGTTAAGCCTATTTCACTATTCCGGAGTGTTCGTTGCATTAAACTGGTTATATTTACGCATCAGTGCGCGTATAACCCTCCAGAAAGCAATTTAAAGCTTGAAATCGAACAAGAGTTGATATGTGTAAACGATACACATATTTTTACAAATCCCGAGAATGAAATACACTATTTCATTGGTTTGCCATTTGTTTGCTGGTCGCAGTGACACAGGTGTCACAGTCTCCCCTACTTTAGGAAATTTCGTCCCGAAATTTATTCGTAAGAGTCTGTCTGTGACTTTGTGTTAAATAGCCATCAAAGATATGTAAAGCATAATCTTGTTATTTTCCTCAACGGATATTTTTCAGAAGCGAAAATGAACGAACAGAGTCATTTTCTTCAACGGGTTCTTCGGAAATGGAAAATAATGGATTTTTAACTAAACGGATATACATTTCCCTCAACGGATATTCTTCAGAACAAAAATTAACAAACGGGGTCATTTTCCTCAACGGATATTTTTCAGAATTTGAAATGAAGGAATAATCAACGGATATTCATTTCCTCAACGGATAATCTTCAGAAACGAAAATGAACTAACGGAGTCATTTTCAACGGTTGCTTCCTCAGGTACGGAAATGAAAGATTTAACAACGGATATTCATTTCCTCAACGTATAATCTTCAGAAACGAAAATGAACTAACGGAGTCATTTTCAACGGTTGCTTCCTCAGGTACGGAAATGAAAGATTTAACAACGGATATTCATTTCCTCAACGGATAATCTTCAGAAACGAAAATGAACTAACAGAGTCATTTTCAACGGTTGCTTCCTCAGAGTTGGAAAAGAAGGAATAATCAACGGATATTCATTTCCTTAACGGATAATCTTCAGAAACGAAAATGAACTAACGGAGTCATTTTCAACGGTTGCTTCCTCAGAGTTGGAAATGAAGGAATAATCAACGGATATTCATTTTCTCAACGGATAATCTTCAGAAACGAAAATGAACTAACGGAGTCATTTTCAACGGTTGCTTCCTCAGGTACGGAAATGAAAGATTTAACAACGGATATTCATTTCCTCAACGGATAATCTTCAGAAACGAAAATGAACTAACGGAGTCATTTTCAACGGTTGCTTCCTCAGAGTTGGAAATGAAGGAATAATCAACGGATATTCATTTCCTTAACGGATAATCTTCAGAAACGAAAATGAACTAACGGAGTCATTTTCAACGGTTGCTTCCTCAGAGTTGGAAATGAAGGAATAATCAACGGATATTCATTTCCTTAACGGATAATCTTCAGAAACGAAAATGAACTAACGGAGTCATTTTCAACGGTTGCTTCCTCAGAGTTGGAAATGAAGGAATAATCAACGGATATTCATTTCCTCAACGGATAATCTTCAGAAACGAAAATGAACTAACAGAGTCATTTTCAACGGTTGCTTCCTCAGGTACGGAAATGAAAGATTTAACAACGGATATTCATTTCCTCAACGGATAATCTTCAGAAACGAAAATGAACTAACGGAGTCATTTTCAACGGTTGCTTCCTCAGAGTTGGAAATGAAGGAATAATCAACGGATATTCATTTCCTTAACGGATAATCTTCAGAAACGAAAATGAACTAACGGAGTCATTTTCAACGGTTGCTTCCTCAGAGTTGGAAATGAAGGAATAATCAACGGATATTCATTTCCTTAACGGATATTCCTCATAAGTGAAAAATGAATAGCTAGTTCATTTTTCCTCAACGGATGCTTCATCAGAATTAGAAATGAATAGGGTTAACTCTAGATGCATGTTAGAACTCACTGTGATTTCTGTGCACTAAATTCCATAATTATGTATGCATCCATAATTACGTAATTCCTTGCACAGTCCGCACAGTTCGTTTTGTAATGTTGTGGGGAAGGATATCAAACTTGTGATGACGGTGACTAGACTACCATAGGGTCCTTTTAATTAGATCAACAGAGGATCTTCTTAATTAGGCCACCAAGGAGTCCTTTTATCTATATCATCACATAATATTCCTAACCAGGTTTTTGGATCGATCCGTTTAACTAGACCACTAAAGCGGTCTAATTATTAAGTAGTACTTTATAATCCAAGGGACTTAACTACAGCGTAGAAGTCCATTAAGGATTTTAGGTAGTACCTTTGGGTATCCTACTATGAATCTCTTGTACGAGGATATGTAAGTTTCTACGAGGATTTGGATAACATAATTTGGATCACAAGACACATAAAAGGAAACATATAAGCACTTAACCACATAATTGTTTAATTGTTATTATCTTGTTATTGATTGCAATTAACTTGGCACCTCGTACTTCGTTTCTCTTGGAAGAAACGGGTACTTAGGATTTTTGTGGAAAACGCAAGAGATCATACAATGGAAGAAATTTGGGGGTAGTCTGTTCTTCAAGGAATATGGTTCCTTGATTGTTGGTATTGTACGAGATATGTTTGTTTATACATACAACCACATAATTACATTGCAATGTAAATAAAAGATTTATTTATACATAATGATAACAACTGTTTCATGGACCTTGACAACAAAAGAAAATAATACATAAGACGTGATTATTTCTAAACGATGTTGTCTTCTGGTTGGTCAGATGCTCATCCCTGCGCTGGATTTGCATTAGCAAGCCTTGGGCAATTCCTACGAAAATGGCCCATCTCGCCACAGTTGTAGCAAGACCCCGGTGGGAAACGAGCTTGAGCAGGATTGTTGCCAGCTTGATTTGGTGCAGCTGCGGTTGGGCAAACCCTCGCTGTATGACCTATAAGTCCGCAAACTTGGCATGTGCGGCACTTCACACCAGCATGATGATGTAGGCCACATTGGTTGCACAAAGGTGCAGTTCCGTTGTAGGGTTTCCTTGCAGGGGGTTGAGCTGGTTGGTTGGGGACGGCTTGATCATTGTGAGCGACCACGGCGAAGTTCTGAGAAGCCTTTCACTTCTTTGACTTCTTAGGGGATCCAGTATGTTCATCCATGGTCCTTGATTCCTCGATTGGGTTCGATTCCTCGACCGGTTTCTTGTCACCCTTTCGGAAAAGCTTACGTTTCCTGATCTGGGATTTGGTCAAGGTTGCAGATAACTCAATGGCCTGCCTAACAGTAGTAGGGTTGCTACCAGTCAAAATGTCTTGTATTGAGTCAGGGAGGCCATCAATGTACTTTTCGATTGCCTTATCCAAAGGTGTGACCATGTTTGGGCATAACAGACTTAACTCCTCATAACGGTCCGTGTAGGCTCGATGCTCACCGCTGTCTTGCTTCAAACCATCAAACTCTCTTTCCAATGCTCGCAGTTCATGACGAGGACAAAACTCCCTCATCATAAGAGCTCTAAGTTCAGCCCATGTCTGTGTTAGAGCAACTTCTGCACCACGGTCTCTCATAACCCCGTTCCACCATGTAAGGGCCCTCTTCTGGAACACACTCGAAGAAAACTCGACCTTGCGATTGTCAGGACACTGCACGTGGCGGAAAGTATTCTCAATGCTCTCGAACCATTGAAGAAGCCCAGTTGCTCCTTCAGTACCACTAAACTTGAGTGGTTTAGCCGAGTTAAAACTCTTGAAATTGCATAGAGCATGATTGTTGTTGTTGGCTTGGTTCATTTGAGCAATGAAATTTGGGAAGGCAGCAGCCATCTGTTGTGCTATGATTTCTGCCAGTTCGGCAGTCGCTATCTGGTTTTCGCGTCGAGGAGGCATTCTAAAAGAGGAAACATGAAAGGAAACGAGTGAGAGTATTAGACGAAAAGAATGAGATGAAACAAATCTGATGAAAGCAAGGATAGTGGTCATTTGTTTGTTACTACAAAGCAACAAACGACCCCAGTGACTAATCAAAGTAAATGGATCAAAAATAATGTATCGCGAAGACATGCTCGCCTATAAGTGAACACTCATCCCAAGAATTCCCAGGTAAGCACAACTGGTCTCGCGTCTGATGAGATATATACAAAGTGCTTGCCTAGACAGAAAACCCAGAATACAGGCATTCACCCTTCCAGTTTGCACGTGTTCACATTATTTAAAACCCAAAACCTCGACGAGATTTTGAAAACTCAAAGGGGTTCAAAACCTTATAACAGAGGGTTCAAAACCTTACAATAGAGGGTTCAAAACCTAGTAATCAATCATCCAAGAACAGATGATTAGTTTTCAAAGCGGTTTTGAAATTTATGTTCTTGTTGTGGTCGTCGCCTAAGGATAGGTGACGGTATTGTTTTATGACTAAACGCAAGTAAACTCGTGTTAGGGTCCTAGAAAGGTTATAGACTAGGTCAAAGCATTACTAATAACCTAATTCCCTATAACCATTGGCTCTGATACCATCTTTTCTGTCACACCCCGACCACGTAGAACATACAAAACGTGGCGGAAACGTCGGGGAGTGTTGTAACAGAATTAATGTTTCACAACAATGGAAATTAAAGTTTCGTTTTATTAATCAAACATGAGAGTTACATTGTCTTTAAACAAGAAATAAAGAGTACATAACATAAATTAACTAGTCTTGCATCTTTTATTGTCACTAAAGCCCAAGTCTGCCTATGTGTATCTTGATCATCTTATGCAACAGCTCCTGTAAAACACATGTGAAAATAGGTACGTCAGCATAAAAATGCCCGTGAGATACATAGGTTTTGTGAAAACAGAATTCATGACTTATGTTTGAGAAAATGTTTAGTCATGAACCTTGAAATTTTGCTTTGTCTTGTAAATCATTTGAAAAATGATAAGATTAGATGATATGTATAAATATGAGAATAATGTATGGTTAAATGAATAACCATGTAAAATGAGTTTGTATAAGATCAGTTGTTTGTAAATCAATGTCTTGTGAAAAGTATGTTGTCTATATAAAATGTTATATGTCTCAAATTGAAATGATTCAAATAACGCTACAATATGTAACATCATACAAACACTTATATATAGGAAGTACCAGCGGCGTATCCACCGTGCTTGTATCATATTACATACGCCTCGTTACTTAATCATTAACTCAAACCAAACCACCAAGATGTAATGTTTAACAATTGTAGAAATGTTTATGTATAGTCAATTGTCTATTGGCAAATATAAATCATGTCAACGGATACAAACGGTTCACACGGTTCAACGGATACAAACGGTTCACACGGTTCAACGGATACAACCGGTTCACACGGTTCAACGGATACAAACGGTTCACACGGTTCAATGGATACAAACGGTTCACACGGTTCAACGGATACAACCGGTTCACACGGTTCAACGGATACAAACGGTTCATAAAATCAAATGGTTACGACGGTTCACATAGTCAAATAGTTACAACGGTTCAAAATGTAGTATAGTGTGTTCATATGCTGGATGAGCATATGCAACAGAAATGCAAGGTAAAACAATGTACTAAGTATGCTAAGTTAACATACAAAGCAGAAAAGTCTTGTAAATCAATGTGCTAGCATGCTATCAGTCAACATACATAGCAGAAATGTAATGAAATCATGTACTATAATGTACTAATAAACATAGTCGGTATATGATGTGAAAACAGGAAAGCATGAAAGTAACAAGTAGGCACATGTGTTTCACCCCAAAACAGTTTGGAAAAACAGTAAAAGAGGGGTCTATGTACTCACCTGAGATTGCTTAGTAGTCCTAGAGTAACAACCAAACAATGCTAGAGATCACGGATATCAAACGGCACCTAATATAGGTAACTATGTTAATAACCGGACCTAAATCGGAAGATCGGATAGAATGAGGGTTCGTAAACCAAGCGAGTGTGGAGACTCGTGTAATATGGTTTAACAAAGCCTACATACTAAATGAACCTAACATAAGTGGTTACGATCCATTACGACCCGTTTAGGTAGCTTATGATACTTTAACGCGTCGTTCGCGTGAAACGCGTTCGGAACGTCTAACTAGTCCTATGACAAGTGTTATATGCCTAAACATGTTACATAATCAGTTATGTGACAAAAGTTTAGGTTACATATGTTTAATTACCAATTATACATGAAAAGGGTATTCTGGTAATTTACCTAAGGCATATAAACTACCTATCATACAACTACTTAACGAAGCGACCATAAGGTATAACCTCGGAAGGTTATTCCCTATATACTATGGTCACCTAATGTATTTGGTCGGATCCTAATGATCGACCAAATGGGTCGGGTTCGAAGGTATAAGCGATTTATTAGATCGCTTACCCTACGACCCTAGACAACGTGGAAATCAGTAGGCATAGTCCCAAGGGACTATAACCAACGTGATTACACTCACGTTGCGAAGTTCAAACGAACTTCGCATTGACCATAAACTGGTCAACGCAGAAAGTCAAACAAAGTTTG
>JARYGA010049650.1:0-25019 GCA_030545235.1 Helianthus tuberosus
AAACACATAAGAAAATCCCAAGTTTTAAGTACACACATTTTTATAGGGATAAAACCCTATTTTATTTAAATAAAACTTCTGTTCATTTTAGGTAACTTTATAGCCACTTTTTCAAGCATTCAGTGCTGTCCAGCTGGCTTCTATTTGGCTTTTACATTTTGTTACCTGAAAAGCGTTTAAAAACATTTGTCAGTGGGAAATATTGGTGAGTGAATCCCAATTTAATCAAGTTTTAATAAAAACCATTGTACAGTATTGAGGGCGTTCACGCAATTACATTTGTTTCCAAGTCATACTAATTACCACCCATGGTACTGTCGTCTCGACTTATGGTCATGTTACTCCTCGCAAGGCAGTAACAAATTTTGCATGCAAAATCCCAAATATACCGACGATAATTGTATCCTTACAAATACTCAATAACTGTTTAATATATAATTAATCGTGTGAGGTTTTGTAAAAACAGTTTGCAAAAAGGAGATTACTCACATTGTTGTCTTAGATTTTCTGTAAGAGTTTCCTAGTGATTATCTATAATTTACACAAATGCACAAGTGTTAGTATAATAACCCATTATTTATATTAATGATACCCTCCCCGAGACGGCATTCCAACGACTACGTCGGGCAGAACCACAACAGCCGTTACGGAACCCTGGATATATCGGGCAGCGTATCTAATACGTAACCAGGGTTATGATACTTACAACGGAGCAGAACTTCGTTATTTAGGGGGTTGTTATGCCAGCTATAAAGCTTATACTACAGAAAATTAAGAGAAAGAAAAAGAAATGAGCGATCGTAACTGAAGGCCCGATGCCCTCTTATATAGGGCCTGATTTCTGGTTTTACGCGGCCCGCGTAAGGTATAGCAGGGGGCTACGCGGCCCGCGAGGCTCCCTAGGGTAGGCCCTAACTTGTCCGACTCAGCCCTAGCTTCGACACGCCGCACGACACGTGGCAGCACCGGGTGCGGCCCTGACTCCTTGCTGTCGCGGCCTGCGTAAGTCAAAGGGGTGGCTTACGCGCCCCGCGAGAGACCTATTTTCTTGTTTTTGTTTAATTTTTATAAAAATAAAGGTATTCGGGGTCCGTTTTCGCGTACGGGGTGTATTTTAGGACATATTAGGGTATTTTAAATATATTAGGGCGTCAGAACAATATTTTGGAGGGTTGTTATATCCTCCCCACCTTGTTTTAGAACTCGTCCTCGAGGTCTACTGGAACAAGTGTTGATATTTTCTTAGCATTTCTGATTCAAGCTTCCATGTGTACTCTGGTACTCTTTTGGAGTCCCACTTTACTTTGACCAGAACTAATCTCTTGTGCTTGAGGTTCTTGACTTTCCTGTCTTCAATCTGTAGAGGCCTTTCTAAAAACTTTAACTGCTCATTTACCTCTATATCCTTAAGAGGTACTATCAGTGATTCATCAGCTAAGCATTTCTTGAGATTAGATACATGAAATACATCATGTATCCTTGCCATTTCCTCTGGCAGTTGTAGCTGAAAGGCTACAGGTCCTATTCTTCTAATAATCTCAAAAGGTCCAACATACCTGGGACTTAGCTTTCCCCTCTTGATGAATCTTACCACTCATTTCCAAGGAGAGACTTTTAATAACACTTTATCTCCTACTTGAAATTCTAACGGCTTTCGCCTATTATCAGTATAACTCTTTTGTCGATCACGTGCTGCTTTCAGTCGTTCCTTGACTTGAATGATCTTGTCTGTTGTTTCCTGTACTATCTCAGGTCCAGATAGTTGCTTTTCCACAATTTCTGCCCAACAGACTGGGTTCGACACTTTCGTCCATAAAGTGCTTCGAATGGTGCACCATTAATACTTGTGTGATAACTGTTATTATAAGAAAACTCTATTAATGGTAAATGATCATCCCAATTACCTCCAAAATCAATTACACAAGCTCTAAGCATGTCTTCCATTGTCTGAATTGTCCTTTCGCTTTGTCCGTCCGTTTGAGGATGATATGCTGTGCTTAGATTTACCTTGGTTCCCATGGCTTTTTGGAAAACTTGTCCAAAAATAAGAGGTAAAACGGCTATCTCTGTCAGAAACAATTGATAAAGGAATTCCATGTAAAGAAACTATTTCATTTACATACAATTTAGCTAATTGTTCCATACTGAAGGTTCTTTTCATCGGTATGAAATGAGCTGACTTAGTTAGCCTGTCTACAATCACCCAGATTGTATCATTACCTTTCCTGGTTTTGGATAATTTAGTAACAAAATCAATTGTTATCAATTCCCATTTCCACACTGGCATTTCTAACTGTTGCAGCAGTCCTGAGGGTTTCTGATGTTCAGCTTTAACTTGTGAGCAAATGAAGAAACACGGAACTAATTTTAGGGGTTGATTACTTTGGTTTATGTTCCTATCATAGTGGTTAATCTTCTTATGGCTTTCTGAGCTTCGTAATGATCCGCTAATCCTGTAAAACAGAACACCGTTACTAGTTAAGAGGGGAATATGGGGGTTTCCCTCTTAACCGGGCTCCGGCGTGAGAATAAGCGACTGTTTTCAGGAGATAAGTATGTATTAAGAGTGAGAGTAGAGGGAGTAGAATGTTTAACCTATGAAGGGAGGTCTCTATTTATAACCGGAGAGGTGTAAGAGGGTGTGGGCTGATGGGCCTTGGGCCGGAAGGCGACAACATAGGAGATATGCTCCTTGTCTCACTGGTGTCGACCGTTAGTGGCTTCTTGAAGTTCCCCGGTGCTGGCGCACCGTGATTGGAGCCACGTGTCACCGTTGTCGGCCTGGCCGTCCTTCTGCCATCAGCAGGTAAGTGGAGATCGTGGGGCAAGTGTCTCTGCCCTGTGATTGGTGCCATGTAGGCGTCCTTCAGTACTCTTTGTCTCCTGCCCGTCAGATGATCGTGGAGCACGATTGAAAAGAACCTGGAGGACACGGATTGGCCCTTTTCCTCTGCCATTTGTACCTTGTGTTCCTTCTGAAGTAGCCCTGCGCCATAGACCTGTGCGGCTCTTGCTGAGCACGTAACTAGCTCGCGCAGGGGTATGGGTGGTTGAAGACTCCTATTCAGAATGCTAAGTGTTGAATGTCGTGTTTTCCTTTGTTGAGACCTCGCGTTAGATCAATACATGACGATGTAACGCGCGCGAGGTTGGTAGTAAACAAGTTGATGAATAAGGAGTATGGTCCTGCGTGCGACGTGAATTAGGTCTGCGCGGCCTTTTTGGGACCATACCCCTTCAAGTCCCCCAGTCCAGTGCTGCACCATGCGCGAGGCAAGTGGTTGGGGCCCTGGACTTAGAAAAAGAAAAGTCCTGAAAATGCTTCTTTTGTGTTGGTTGGGCGCGCGTGTGTAAATGTTTGACAGTTGCTACGGCGCGACTACTATGCCTGGCTGTTGGTGATTCCTTGCTTCCCAGTGTAAGCGCGCAGGTTCGTTGGATGACCATGAATCCTAACGGCCTGAGTGACTTCTGTCTGAAGCTTTTGGTGATTTTGGGGGGCAAAATCCTCAAATTTTGAAATCTGACAGGTTGGTAAGAAACGTCGTTGATGGCGAGGTTTGAGTTGACCGCTGGCACGGCTGTCATCAAGTTGTCTCTGACGGTTTGGTTTTCCATTAGAAGAGTGAGATCCACGCGCGCGTGGTAACTTCCGGTTGCCGGCGACGGATTTCTTGGCCCACATACTTCAGTTTTATGGGTTCCATATTTCGCAAATGAGCCCACCTGAGATGGTTAGGGTTCGACACTTTGAATTTCTCTGTCAGTCCCATGATGTTGAGCCGGCTGTGGAAAGGTTTAGAGATTTCTATCAACTGATCAGAACTATGGGCTTCTACTCATTTGCCAATCGAGGGGCTGCGAAGAAGATACTCCTGAACCCTCCTAAAAGTTTCCATGACTGGAAACAGAAGTTCTTTTTCATTCGCGAGGAGGTGATACCGATTTCCATGATCTTCCGCCCATGGTCCGAACCGATCGAGAAAGAGGAGTTGGCAATTCCCAAGAAGGAAGAATGGTATGTGAAGCTTACAGCCACTCCAAATAGAGTGTTTGGTGAGAATGTTCTGGTTGCGGCGCAAATGAGTGATCAGTGGCCGCATGATAGCGAAGAGGTGCCGGTATTGAAGTTTGAGGATAAAGGTTACTTGCTTCCTTAGTTTTCTGTTTATTTTCTCTTTATTTAACTGTTTGAATTTTGAATGCAGAAGCACGCCTTTATCAAGCTGCTTTCCCCACGTTTGGTGGATCCATGGGGGTGCGACCCCTGGAGTCAGGGGAGCAGTATTGGTATGATAGAATCAAGTCGCGCTTCTTGTACCCTGTTGCTGGGGCATTCGCCAATCCTCCTACCGCAACTGAAGGTGCGCATATTCCCAATCCCCCGACCTTTGCGAGATGTGACCTCCGCTGGGAAAGAGATTCTTTATCTTTCCAGCGAGGAGTTTGTAGGGTCTTCGAATGGGGAGCTAAGTTCGTGTTCTAACATCTTTGCAGGTGTGTTGCGCGACTTGGGTATTGACCCAGAAGAAAAGAAGAAAAAACCCACCAAGCGGAAGAAGGTTATCACCTAAGATGCTGAGGTGATCAGCAAGAAGGGCGGAAGTTGCCGCACAACCGCTGGTGTTGCTGACAAAGTGTAACACCTCGAAAATTCACATTCTATAATGTATTGACACGTGTCATAAGCTTGAACGTGTAAAAGAATGCTCTGGAAGTACTAAAGTTGACAATCATGGAAAGAATGTGAAAATACGTTTTCTAAATGTCAACAGTGAATAAATATATTGTACATTAACCCTATATGATACTCATACCTTAAAACGAATAAATCATGGATCATACGAAGCTAAAAGTGAGAGATTACAAACTACAAGGGTTAAATTTGTCAACATGTTTAAGTTATACCTCTGAGTGACCTTTTAACAAACCCGAAGCTTTGTAACGGTTAATTATGCTCACTAGAATGCGCGATAAAAATTTCGTAAAGTTTCGTTATCGTATGAGAAAGTTATGATCAAATTCGTATGCGAGGGGTTAAAGCGTCAACGTTGAAAGTTAGGACCTTTCGGGTAACAATAAAGTTAACCGAGGACTTAACAAAGTGGGTAAATATCCTAAATCCCTTGTAGGTAAATATGGAGGGCTCAAATTGCAATATATAAAGGTTAGTTGACCTTTTGGAAGGGCCAAGAGTCACTTATGCAAGAAATAGAAATTTTGAAAGCTGATCAGAAGCCTTGCGCACCGCAAGGCTTATGCTTACGGTGCGCAAGGGATGCCCAGCGACAGCAGATTCGCCTGTTTGCTGTTTAAACGCATTTCTGACCTTTCAAACGATTTTCCTCATATTTGGACGACCCCTAAACAGTCCTAGACACTTAGGGACACTTGTGGATGAATTGTGGTCACTTGTAGACTTACATGTCAACAATCTATGGTGATTTAAACACTATAGGCCACTAAGTTGCAACCATTCTTCACACCTTCATTCTTGCATTCCTGATCATTTCTGGAGCTCAAGACTTCTCTCAAGTGATCTCTGGTCGTTCATAGGACTCTTGTAAGTTTGCTTAACCTCTCTTAGTTAAGTTTTAGCTTAGTTTTAGCTTAAAAGTCAAACCGTCGTAATTAACGGTTGACTTTAAGATTAATCACTAATGGTCCAGTGATTAGTCGAATCAAAAGTAGTTATAAGTTGGTAATTATGTGGGTAATAAACCCTCAAAAGGGTTCCCCCTGATTCCCACTCTAACTAGGTCAAATGTCGGGTCAAACTTGTTAAGAAAAAGTCAACATGATACTTAAATTCAAATTTATGCATGATTAGCAATGTAGAACACATACAACCTGTTTGATCATTAATATAACTTGGTAATTAGTGTAAGAACATGTATAAACATGTTCAACCCGACAATTTACTGTTTAGACCCGGTTCGGAACCGAAAGTCGCAAAGCTTTGACTTTCGCCTTGACTTCAGTTCTGACCCGTTTTGGTATGATTTAGAAATACCTAAGAGCTTCATTTGGACCAGGTTACATGCTAGTATAACCCTCTGTGATTATACACCATGGTTAAATGATAAATAAATTATTTTAAGCCTTCTGGAATAATAAAAATATCAGCTTTATATATAGAACCCGGAAACGGCTTCTAATCGCCTTATTAAGCGTTTTTAGCGCATAGTATGTACTAAGACTATTTTTAAACATGCAAGGGTGATACCTACGGATATTTTAGGTAAATTATAATATTTTAACAGTAAGCAAAAGTTGTTAAACTCAGACTTCAGTTTTGAGCTTTACGGCTTATGTGAAATTACCAAAATGCCCATACGGTGCATAGTTTGGTTATATTTGATAAATTTCACATATATACTTTATCCTACTGTTATAACTTAGTAAACTAAGTATTTTTTCTGATTATATCAGACCTGTAACTCAGGTTAATACTTAAACTCTTTTATAATCTTTTAAATGACCAAACTACCCCTACGGGGCATAGTTTGTGTTTAAATACGTTTCGGGCATAATGAAAGACATCTTACTGATGTCACAAAATAATTGAGGCATATTAACTTAGGAAATCTGTATATGGCTCTCATGATTACCCGTTACGCCTCTTACACGTTCGGTTCGGCTTATGTAACTAGTTTACATAAATTAGCTGAAACGGGTCAAACCTTATCGGTTTTATCTCAAAACCCAGAGTGTGTACGAAATACCCATATTAAGCAAGTCTCCGAACTTGTCGGGTCTAAATCACATTCTATCCGGTCTTCGCTTAATAGTGCGTACGAACCGTATCATTGAAACTAACCGGTCTAAGCTAAGGCTTAATTAAGGACCCGTTAGAAATCTAATAGGTTATTATAAACCTTCGTTCCAGATTAGGAGCCCAGTAAAAGTACTTGCATTTGCTGTAATTGATTGATACTTTGCTCAGGTAAATACTCTTAACTTATTTTCCCTATACGGGCTTGGGATATGGTACTATAAAAGTACCGCTTGGTCGGGTATGTAGTCATTTAAATCGGATTGTGATTAATGTATTTACATAACTCGCTTTGTTCTGTATTATTTGATGTATGGCCCTTGGGGGTTAAATGACCATGTCCCGGATATCCTTGGCATCATTTTACGAAATGGCCACGACCTAAGCACGGGGTGTAGGCGTACACCTGGCAGATGCATTATGTAAAAACTGGTAATCCACGTAAAGGAATCAACCTTGTGGGCATTATACATGTGGCGTGTCAGTTAACTTAAACCGGCTCTTCTAACCGGTGCTAATGGACGGCAAATAAGTAAATCTGTATACAAGATTATATATAAATAATTGTCCCAAGTTATAAAGATATTTTGTGCCGAAGTGCATTCAAATCAATTTTCAAACTCTTTTCTAAATGAGTCAGTTGAGTTGTATTTACCAGTGTAAACTGACGTATTTTCCAAAAAGGCTAAGTGCAGGTGCTAGACGAAATAGGCTGGCTACTCCAGGCATCATTACTCAAGTCTCGCAAGCTCTAGATGTCAAAGTCTGTTGAACAGTTTTCATTTTATTTTGATCCGCCTGTGGATCCTTTACTTTCCGTTGTAATACTGGATATTACTTTTTATTCGGATTGTAATATATTTATCTTTTGCTTCCGCTGTGCATTTATATAATTGTGTTGTTTGACTATTATGTTGCCAACCACGTCACGATAATCCCCCACCGGGCCCACCGGTGACACGTAGAAATCCGGGGTGTGACACAAAGGTACTCTCCGCCTTCGTCAAAGTAACTTGGAAGATTACGTTATTATCAGTGACTCATTTGAAGGTTTATAGCGTATAGGCGAGAAGAAAACAGAACTGTTGGCTCAAAGAGCTCAGGGAGCGCGGGTTCTCGCAACCCAGATGCTGGAGCTACTCCGTCTTCTATCACGCATGATGAAGAAGAGGAAGAAGAGGAGGAGGAGCCTGCTGCCAAGTTGGTAAGCAGGAAGAGAAGTAGAACTGAGACCACCGCAGGTGTGTCTGTTGCGCCGAAGGCTGGAGAGATTCCCTTGATCGGGAAACAGAGCAACTTGCGCTCTCTGTATAAATTTTCTCCTGGTTAGTTTCTTGATTACCTTGCTTTCCTTGCTGTTTTATTTCTATTTAACACTCTGTTTTTGCAGAGGCCAAAAAGAAGACCCCTGAAAAGAAGGGTGTTGTCATCAAGGATCCCCCAGAGCCGGCGCAGAAGAGGCCCAAGGTTACCATCAAACCCTTCAAGGCTGCTGGGGTAGAGGCCGAGAAGGAGAAAACTGCTGAGAAGGAGAAAGAGAAGGAAACTGCTGAGAAGGAGAAGGAGAAACATAAGGCTGTTGAGAAACCTATTACTGAACCAAAGGAGACCGAGGTCGCTGCTACAACTGCATCTGACAAAACGCAGGGTCTGGAGGTCGTCCATGTCACAGGGCTTGACCAGCCCTTTCATGAGAGAGGGAAAGGTCCGGAGATTGAGAAACTGACTAAAACTGCGCCGGCTGATGCCCCCGTTCGAACTACTCAAGTAACTTCTACTACTGGGGGATCAGGTTCCGTCCTTCACAAAGAAATGAAAGCTTTGTAAATTTAGTTTGATATAAAGAGTTTAGATGTCACATATAGCATAGTCATGAGTCCAACATAGCATAACATGGATAAATGAAAGCTTTGTAAATTTAGTTTGTTCACGAGGGATTATTATTGTTTGTGATTGCGATAACGTGCGAAATGATTAAAACGAAATTTTGTAAGGAATGAACGTTCAAGTATAAAATCACATATAAATTGAGATACATAAAAGAGAGGCTCAATAAAACATTGGATTGTTTCGGGTAGAGAAACGTCGACTATTCCAAAGTGGGTCGAAAGTTCTTTCGAATTAGAGAAAACGTGCTTTGGCCTATAGGTAAGATACTCTCGTCGAGAAGCGATTAACGGTATCTTACCCTTCCGGTTACTACACATATCTAATCGATTGAAACAATCGGGACTTTGGCGAGATTGAAAATCGAGGAATGGGACTTAATCGACGAGATGCGGGTTTCACCCCTAGCTTGACGATTTCGTGCCCTAAATGTGGTTGGTACGTGTCGGGTCAAAATAAAATTTCGACACTATGACAAGGGTCCACTAGAGTTGAAATGGAAATTACCATTAAGTTGTGGATTTCACTCCTAGCTTAATGGTGAAATTTCGTGCAAAAAGAAATAGTTTAAGGTAGAATGAAAGTCGTTTACCAAATTGTGGGTTTCACGCCTATTTTGGTAAAGTTGTCTCGTTTGTGTTACAAGAGTATACAAATAAACAAAGTGTATTCATGTTAACCTTAGGAAAGGCATATAAATTTAATCAACAAGAAGTGTAGCTAGGAAGCATACATGGTAGAGTACAAAAGTTTTAAACAACACATAAGAGGCAAAATTCCTAAAACTATAGATTAGGGCAAAAGCATGGCAATTTTCCTAATTCCCTATAGTTATGGCTCTGATACCAATCTGTCACACCCCAACCGATGGCGGAAACATCGGGATGAGACGAACAAATTGCTCAAAACATCATAACACTATGTGACAATATTTAATTTAACTCAAATTTCATTGCAAGTACTAAATTGTCATACAACATTTAAATTGGAAATACGACATTTAAAATGGAAATACAACATTGTTCAAATTCAAATCAACAAAAGATAAATAGATTTAAGGTGTGTATCTAGTCCACCCTAAACTTGTTTCATCATTCATCCATACTTCAATAATCAACCTGCAACATGTATTAAAATAGAGTTTCAATGCAAAGGCAATGAGCGAGTATACAAGTTTGTTTACATAGCATAATAGAATAAAACTCAAATCCAACATGATTCATAATATGAACTTACTAGTATGCAATTTTGGCGTACAATATGATCAAACCCTAGAACACAACGCATAAAAATAGCCTAATCCCAATCGTTCAGCGGGGTGGTAACTTAACAATACCCAATAGTTCAGCAGGCGGGGCGTTAATCCTATAGCGCTATAATTGTTAAGGTGGGCGAACAAGTCAATGAGCATATAACGTTCCAAATCGTTCATAGAGCATACAAGAATAGCATGTAAGTCACATTAGTTTCATGCATTCGTTCAAAGGATTGAGTATGTTTAGTTCAAAAGTTGTTTGCATAGTTATACATGTTGCATCCCAAAGTGTAAAGGGGAAAAAGGGATCGAGTATACTCACGGTGGTTGCAAGCTTTCCTACTTGGAATTCCCGCGAGCGAGTTGTTGGAGTAGATTAAGTTGGAGCACCTAGTCCTTCTACACGAGGAAACGTAGGTGTGTGAGTTTGGCGTTCAACGGAAGATTATAATTTGGAGTTTAACATAACATAAAGTAGAATAAAATATGATACGAAAAATAATCATCTTTAACTTATACTCTTATATGACACTATGTAACCACTAGGGTTATATTGTATTTCATGGGTAATATGCCCATTAGAATCATACTTGGAGTGTTAAGTCCTAGATGGTATTCTACTACTTTAACATATAAACACAAGTTTAACATTAAAGATTCGAATGAGTGTGTGTATATACTTAGGTTAAATATTACATATTATTAAGTCCAATATTTCATGTAGGAGGTAGAAGATTAAGATCTTCATTTAGGCACCTCGAGTTATTCATGGATATCATGTATGGGGTAGGAAGACAAGCTTCCATTTAGGAACCCCTTGAATGTTCACCACTTCACTTGATGTAAAGACAACCAAGGAGGGTCACGAACTAGGTTTAGGATAATAATATAAACAATCTAACTAAAGAGAAATCATCAAATCATGTGAGGATTGTATGTTGGAACAACCCAAGTTGTTCCATAATCACTCTACATCAAGAACTAGCTTGAATATGACTTGTGGGTCAAAACACCCTAAACAAACAGAAAGTTTATGAGGTTTAATCCTCTGATTTAAGTGTCTCAACCATGTTTTTAAGCTTAACCAACCATAAGAGAGGTTGTAAGCATTAGGACATTGGTGTGAGATGTGTTAGACACAAGTTGGATGAAGTTTAAACAAGTTTGAACAAAACAGAAAGTTCTTGGACCATTTCAGGGCAATTCCAGGTCTGATTTCTCCAAGGAGAAGTCAAGGAATCAAACCCCATGATTATCCAAGCAAGTAGGAAGAAGAATCAAGTAATTTCGTTAAGAAATGAGCAAGTTATACTCACTTTTGTGCAAGAGTATGAATCTGTCCGAAAATGCAGATTCTTGCTAGAAATTGAGAGTGTTTAGGAGAGATTTGAGAGTGTTGAAAGTGTCCAAGTGCTTGGAGGACCTTGGGTACTTATAGGGGAGTGATTAGGGTTGTTTTGGGGGGATAATTAAGGCTAATACTCGGTTTAAACAAGGAAATCCCGCTCAAAAACGAACCTGGTCGCGATCTGAGATGTTTTCTGCAGACCTGATGCCCATGCGGGCCGTGTAAGGATACGGGGTAAGTTAATGCGGGCCGCGCGCCACTAAGTTTCTGGAACTAAGTTTCATTTATTACAAATTGGCCCCTAAAGTTGTTATTTTGGTGTTTTAAGGTCTTTTAAGGACTATAACCGCCATAAAAGCATAGTTGGAGGTACTTCCAAGTATGAGGAATATAACCGAAGTACAATTAAGCGTATGAGTATCAAAATCAAGTGTCGTTCACGTTCAAGACACGTTTTATGCATATGCTTAGATTAATTACAAGTTTGGCACATAGTTTCCAAGAATAACGATTTAACATCAATTGATTCACAAAATCGAACATACGAGCATATATAGAGTGTGTATAACATATTTGTAACAAAATACGAGTTTCATTAATGATCCAAGTCTCGGTTTTACAAAGATTACAAAGAAAGAACGATTTCAAGAATACAAGGTTTCCAAAAATAGAAATACGAACAAAACTTTCTATAAATGGAAAGTACAAAAGAGCCGGGCGTTACAGTAAGGTTGCCGAGCTAACTGGGAAGGCCGAAGATGCGCAAGCTGCTAAGGAGCATGCTGAGGTTTATAAAGTGTTGACCCTTTCTTGTCCTTGTGCTTTATTTGTAGAACTAAATCCTTTTATCCTTTGCAGGCTGAGCTGAAAACATAGTTATCTAGTAAGGACAAGGACTTGATGGCCAAGGACGTCGAGATTACGGAGTTAAAACGTCGCCTGCAAGAGCAGGTTGACAAAAGTGAGTCCTTGGAAATCGACCTCGAAGCCGAGAAGGGGAAAGTCGCTTCTGCCGAGAAGGGGAAAGTCGCTTCTGCCGAGGAGGCCAGGCAAAAGGCTGAGGAAGCGCGAAACGTTAGCACGACGACCCTCAATGTAGCGCAGACTAACTATTCCGAGGTTCAGGGCATCGTTGATACGCTTGCTGCTGAAGCTGAGTGGATGCGCGGCAGGGGAGTAGTTCTGGTATGATTTTCTTCTTAAGTTAGGCTTTAATTATTAACACCTAGTGTCTTATTTATTGCCTTTGCTGAAGATGGCCAACTCCATCTTAAATGCTGGAGAGCTAGATAAAGTTGTTGCTGCTCTTATAGATGCTTCTCGTGCGGTTGGTCACCTTGGAGGTTATCTGGAGTGTGCGCAGCATGTTGAAGAGGTGTTTGGGCAAGAGTTTTACACTAGTCATTGCTCGGTCACTGATGGAGCTGATGCCGAGTTGGCTCACGCTGAAAATGCTTACGATCACCTATTACTGCCTGTGATGGACTTGGTCGCAAAGGCTCTAGAGCATGATGACTGGTGCCAACGTCTAAAGACCATTCTCGACCCACCAAAAACTGTTGAATTATCTGATGAGGAGGAACCGGCGGGCAATGATGGTGATGGTGATGGCAATGGTGATGGCAACAAGCATGACGGTGATGATGATGGTGGTGACGGTTATGAGTAGGTAGTATTGACAGACTTTGTGCCTTGTAATTTTTTATCTTTAGGTGTCAAATGTAACCCGTTGCGCGGTCGCGCTTGTTTTGGATAATAATTTGTTTTTATGTAACTATTGCGCAGTTGCGCTTGTTAAATATGATGTTTATGTTTATTCTCTGTCCAGTTACAATTATTGCACTGTTGTTAGAAACTTTGGTTAAGTTAGCGCGAATAAATGTAAGTGTGGCTCTTGTGCGAGTGTAAATGCCCGATCTCGCGCTATGTTCGCGGAGGACCTTGGAGGCATAACTCAAGAGCTCGTAATTTACTGAAGTGTTTTCGTGCTAATCAGAAGTTTAACATGCATTTGTAACGTAGAAGTCATCATGATAGAAGAACATAAGTCGTATGCTTTCATTGATTAAGAAACAGGCGCTTAGGCCAACATACATCGCATGTAAGTAACATAAGAGGCGTTTACCCAACATAGGAAATTAAAAAGGCGCGTGGCCAACATGAGTGAGTAAAGGCGCAAGGCCTTGAATAGTTACATATAGCACTTGCGCAGTTGTTGCGCGTTCCACGTGCGCGGGATGATGTATCCATCCAGGGTGCGCAATTTATATGCCCCTTTCCCTAGCACCTCGTGTATTAAGTATGGGCCTTCCCATTTGGGTGCTAGCTTTCTTGGGCGTTCAGCGTTTGAAGCTTCATTGTCTCTGAAGACATACTCTCCTGGAGTGAAGGTACAAATGCGCACGCTTGCATTGTAATACCTAGCTATCTGCGTCTTGTACTTGGCTTCTTTAATTCGCGCAATTTCGCGCCTTTCTTCGAGTAAATCCAAGTCAAGACGACGCTCTGCCTCGTTATCGATTGTGTTGACCGCTGTCAAGCGTGGCGAGGGCAGGCCAATTTCGGCGGGGATAACCGCCTCTGAGCCATAGACTAGGCTGAAAGGGGTTTCGCCAGTGCTCGTTTTCGGCATGGTTCGATGAGCCCACAGGATACTCGGGAGCTCATCTACCCAGCCTCTTCGCTTTGTGCCCAGTCGGGCCTTTATCCCATCGACGATACTTTTGTTTACACTTTCAACTTGGCCATTGCCTTGGGGGTGCGCAACGGAAGAGAAAGTGTGTTCGATCTTCATTTTTTTCATCCACTTTTGGAGGTCGTCAGACGCGAACTTGGTGCCATTATCGGTTACAATCTTTAGTGGCAGGCCAAACCTGCAAATGATGTGTTCCCAAATAAACTTGCGCACCATCATTGAAGTAGTTGAGGCAAGGGCTTTGGCCTCCACCCATTTCGTAAAGTAGTCGACGGCCACGATTATGAATTTGACGGCGCCATGAGCTTCTGGGAAGGGTCCCACCATATCAATCCCCCACTGCTGAAAAGGCCAAGCAGTGGATACAGGGATAAGATCGTTCTGTGGGCGCAAGGTTTTCGGGGAGTGCCTTTGACAAGAGTCGCATTTGCGCAACTCTTTTAGAGCGTCTACGTGCATTCCTGGCCAGTAGCACCCAGCGTTCATTATTTTCGCAATGACCATGCGTGGCACTACATGTATGCCGCAAATTCCTTCGTGAATCTCCCTTATCAAGTAATTTGCATCCTGGGGGTCCACGCAGCGCAAGAGTGGCCCCAAGAAGGATTTTCTGTACAAGATACTGTCATTCATTTCATAATGCAAGGCCTTGTTCTGTATCTTCCTTGCCTCTGCCTTGTTGTCGGGGAGGGTTACAAATACTTGATTATAGGGCTCATCCAGGATGGTTGCCCTATCTCTATCACATTCACTTGACGCAACAAAACCGACGGGTTCTTTAATACTTTGATTCTTACATCTTTGGCGAGATGTTGGAAAGAAGTTGAAGCAAGCTTGCTTAAGGCATCTGCTGGTTTGTTTTCTGAGCGATTGATATGCACCACCTTGTAGGACTTGAACTGCTGAAGAAACTCCTTTGCCTGATCTAGGTACAAAGCCATAACTTCGCCCTTTGCATCGTATAGTCCGTTGATTTGACTGGCAATCAAGAGTGAATCAACATGCGCTCACAGATTTTGAGCTCCCATTTTTATGGCGAGGCACAAGCCTGCCAAGAATGCCTCATACTCCGCCTCGTTGTTGGTATTCTTGAACTCCAACTTGATGGCGTATGTAAATTCATGTTTCTCAGGGCTCACAAGGCGCAATCCAGCTCCTGCGCCATCTTCGTTTGAGGCCCCATCCGTGTACAACAACCATAACTCATTGGATGTGTCCTTTACAGGAGTCTAAACAATCTCACAATCTCACAATCTTTGATTTTATCCGCCGGGACTTTTGTGATGAAGTCCGCTAGAACTTGACCCTTGATGGCTGGGCGCGACTTATACAAAATGTTATGGTCTCCTAGCTCGATCGCTCATTTTGCCAACTGCCCAGATGTCTCTGGCCTTTGAAATGTCGTGCCAATGTGGAAATTGGTAAGTACAGTGATGACGTGACCTGTAAAGTATCTGCGCAGCCTCCTGGAGGCATGTAGCAGCGCAAGTACTACTTTTTTCCATCGTTGAATATCTCGTTTCTGGATCTGTAAGCACCCTACTAACGTAGTAAATTGGAGTCTGAACTCCATTTCTCTCCACAAGAAATACCGACCCCACTGCCTTATCCGAAGAGGATAAGTACAGAACGAGTGGTTCCTTTTCGAGCGGCGCGGTCAGGGTAGGGAGCTCAATCAAGCACTCTTTCATTTGCTGAAAAGCAACTTCTGCTTCGGGCGTCCACTTAAATTCTTGCATTTTTACGCAGTTGCGCAGGGTGCTGATAAAAGGATATGACTTTGCAGCATGGTTTGACAAAAAACGGTTAAGCGCGGCTAGGCGGCCGGCCAACCTTTGCATCTCCTTGATCGTTCGCGGTGACGGCATCCGCTCTATGGCTTGAACTTTTTCTGGATTGACTCTAAACCCGCCATTTGTAACCACGAAGCCCAAAAACTTTCCCTCCTCCATACCAAAGGAACATTTGGCTGGATTCAGTTTCATATTCACACTTCTCAACGAGCTGAATGTTTTCTCGATGTCTTTCAACATTTGGTCCTCTTCGGTACTTTTAATCACCAGATCATCGATGTAAACCTCGATGTGTTTCCCAATATCTTCGGCAAAGATTTTATCCATCAGACGCTGGTATGTTGCGCCGACGTTTTTTAGGCCGAACGACATCTTTGTATAACAGAAGATCCCGAGATCGGTCCGAAAAGCTGTCTTGTCTTCGTCTTCAAGCTTCATTTGAACCTGGTGATACCCCTTGTAACAATCTAAGAAGCATTTCCATCTGTATGACGCGAGAGAGTCTATCTTTTTGTCGATCTCAGGCAAAGAGTAGTAGTCTTTAGGGCACGCCTTGTTGAGATCGGTATAATCGACGCACATTCTCCATCCCCCGTTCGACTTCTCCACCATCACGGGGTTTGCCACCCAACTCTGATAACGCACCTCTCTTAAGATTCTGGCTTTTAACAGCTCACAGACTTGCTCGATCATTGCTTTGGTCTTATCCGGCCCTAAGCTGCGCCTTCTTTGAAATTTTGGTTCAACGGAGGGATAAGTGTTCAGACAATGCTCGGTAACGTCGTGCGGGACACCGGTCATGTCTGCCAGAGTCCAGGAGAAAATGTCCATATTCCTGAACAAAAGTTGTTTGAGGTGTGTTCTGATGTTTGGTGAGATCGCGTGGCCTATCGTCACCGTTTGCTCTGGGTATTTGCGATTTGAAACCCACTTTTCTGGCTCGGTTGCTGAAACCTTTGCCGCTTTGGTTGGGCGCACATCATCTGCTGTCATTACTTCCTTCTTTGCATATATAATTGCCACCCCCGTCTCGGTTGGGAACCCGATCGCTGAGTGGTGTGTGGAAGTGACCATGTTTAGCTCTCCTTGGGTTTCTCTCCTAATCAAAACATCATGCCTTGATTTGACAGGCATCACCATGAAGTTGACAGTTGTGGTTCTTGAATTCTTCCCGTCAGACAGCGTGACGGGGAAGCTGATTTGGCCTAGTGGGAAAACCATTTCGTTGCAGAATCCTGACAGAGGGTAGTCGACTGGCTCAAGTCTCGCTTTATCTTCATCGTCAAACTGATTAAAGCATTGCTCATAGATGATATCCGCTGTACTTCCCGGATCAATAAATACGTATTCAGTTTCGTAATGACCGATAACAACGACAATGACTACTGGGATGACCTGTTATTCTTGCCATGCAGGCTCGTAGAGGCGTTTGCCTTTATCTTTTGCGCTGTATCTTGGTCCGTTGACCATGTGGGTTTCCAGGCGTCTGACTTTCTTTTGGTTTCCATCATCATGGCGTTGGATCTGGCATGTTTCCTTGCGCACGTTTTTCACCAAGTGGCCTAACTTTCCACTTTTTAGCGCTTTTTCGATCTCTTACCGCAAGCTGATACAGTCATCTGTCAGATGACCTGTATCCTTGTGAAAATCGCAGTACAGGTTGGGGTCTTGCCCCTTCTTGTTCATCATAGGCCTTGGCGCCTTGAAATCATGGTTCTCCGTCATCAGTACCTCTTTTGGCGTTTTTGTGAGCGGAGTCCAGTGCTTTTCTCGGTTGTTATCCCTGACTGCTTTTCGATACCCAATTCTGTTGATTGTTTCCCGCGCATCTTCTCTGTAGCGCGGTCTTTCTTCATAACCACTTGATTTTCCGGATTTCCAATCGTGACTTTTGCCCTTGTTGCGCTTGCCGTAGTCGCGCGGGGCTTTCTTGGAAAAACGATCTTCTGTGTATGAGGATTTGGCTCCAGCTAGTGTTTCCTCTATTTGCGCTACTATTTTTGCTGCTTCCATCAGCTTACTCCACTCCTTGGGCATACCATCTTTTCCAGTGATGGTTCTGATGAGACTATCACATCGGATAGCTTTCTTAAAGTGAGCGCGCATGAGTTTCTTCGCTTACACCACCGATCTCTAAACACTCCTTGTTAAAGCGAGTGATGAAGTGTTCTAGGCCTTTGTTTTCTTTGCGCCAGAAATCTATTACTTCGGACGTATCTCGTTGATAGCGCCTTTGCTGGCTGAAGTGGTCTAGGAACTTAGTTCTGAAATCAACCCATGAACTGATTTTCCCAGGCGGTAGGCTGTCGAACCAAGCGCGAGCAGCCCCGGTAAACGTCTGGATAAACAAATGACACCACATTGGCATATTCCATCCTCCCATGCAACCAACACTTGTGAATACTCTGACATGATCGTCTGGGTCAGTTAAACCATTGAATTTTCCCACTGTTGGGGGTAACTTTTCTCTTGTAAGTGTTTCCAAAGCGATTTTTGGGATAAACTTCGAGTGCTCTGCAGCTTCCGCTGGTCTATAGGCGAGACTGAAGTCCCCCTCTGCTTCTTCCCTGTATGCAATGCGTTGCCTTGGCCTGTAATTTTCGTGATTCCGCTGTAAGCGGTTGAAAACTGAAGATCCTTCGTCGTCTTGCCAAGTTGGGTCATTCGGGTCATTGTCGTCCCATTCGTTATTCATATTGCGCAGCCCGAGCCGGCTATGAATTGGACCTCTTTGAACGTTTGACGGATAGTCATAATAGCTTTCAGTCTCTCCCCGTGTGTCGCGCGTGTCATGCACGCTTGGTCTTCTTTGGGGAGGAGGCATGTTGATTCTTCCTTGGAGGTTTTGCTGTGGGGGTATCTGGCGCGCCCCCTGACTCGGACCCAAAGGTGTTACTAAAGATGGTTCTGCTTGCAAAACCGCTTGTTGTGCGCTCAAAGACTGATACGCAACATTGATGGTAGCGATTTGCTTGGCGTACCAAGAGGCTGGATTTTCGCCTTCTGGTAGCCCTAATAGCGCTGAAATGTTCTGAGGTGGAGATGGATTCGAAGGTCCAGCACCATTGTTTTCTGGGGTTATCGTCTGAGTGATGCGAGTGATGCTCGCGCGGGGTCCCCCAGTGTTGGTTACCTCGATTTCACCGATTTCTTCAACGTGTTGGACTTGGACATTTTGATTGTCCTCCCCCATCGCTACGTTAGAATTTGTTCCAAACCCAAAGTCGGGAATGATTCCTTGACCAGCCATGATCGAAAGGAAAAATAGCTTAGAAAACTCAGAAAAAGAAGATGAAAGTGATTTGCAAAAAAACGGTGGGCGCCAATGAAGAAACACGGAACTAATTTTAGGTGTTGATTAGTTTGGTTTATGTTCCTATCATAGTGGTTAATCTTCTTATGGCTTTCTGAGCTTCGTAATGATCCGCTAATCCTGCAAAACAGAACACCGTTACTCGTTAAGAGGGGAATATGGGGGTTTCCCTCTTAACCGGGCTCCGACGTGAGAATAAGCGACTGTCTTCAGGAGATAAGTATGTATTAAGAGTGAGAGTAGAGGGAGTAGAATGTTTAACCTATGAAGGGAGGTCTCTATTTATAGCCGGAGAGGTGTAAGAGGGTGTAGGCTGATGGGCCTTGGGCCGGAAGGCGACAACATAGGAGATAAGCTCCTTGTCTCACTGGTGTCGACCGTTAGTGGCTTCTAGAAGTTCCCCGGTGCTGGCGCACCGTGATTGGAGCCACGTGTCACCGTTGTCGGCCTGGCCGTCCTTCTGCCATCAGCAAGTAAGTGGAGATCGTGGGGCAGGTGTCTCTGCCCTGTGATTGGTGCCACGTAGGCGTCCTTCAGTACTCTTTGTCTCCTACCCGTCAGATGATCGTGGAGCACGATTGAAAAGAACCTGGAGGACACGGATTGGCCCTTTTCCTCTGCCATTTGTACCTTGTGTTCCTTCTGAAGTAGCCATGCGCCATAGACCTGCGCGGCTCTTGCTGAGCACGTAACTAGCTCGCGCTGGGGTATGGGTGGTTGAAGACTCCTATTCAGAATGCTAAGTGTTGAATGTGGTGTTTTCCTTTGTTGAGACCTCGCGCTAGATCAATACATATGTAACGCGCGCGAGGTTGGCAGTAAACAAGTTGATGAATAAGGAGTATGGTCCTGCGCGCGACGTGAATTAGGTCTGCGCGGCCTTTTTGGGACCATACCCCTTCAGCAAGTGAGACACTTGGCAACATATGCTGCTATATCCTTTTTCATTCCTATCCACCAAAAATTTTTCCTTAAATCCTGGTACATCTTATCACTTCCAGGATGCATCGTATATTTAGACTTATGGGCTTCTTCTAATATACGGTGGCGTAGGTTTCCTAATTTAGGTATCCACATCCTTTTCTTATGGAATCTCCAAATTCCATCTGTTCCTTGTTCTAATTCCTTAATTATTCCTTTTAACTTTTCAGTATTATCCTTGATTACTGATTCTTGTACTTTCTTAATCTGCTCATTTAAATCTACTTGTAGATTTAATTTAAGTGAACGTATTCTTTTTGGCTTTTCGTGATACTTTCGACTTAAAGCATCAGCAACTACATTTGCCCTTCCTGCATGATACTGGATATCACAATCATAATCACTAAGCATCTCCATCCAGCGTCTTTGTCTCATATTCAATTCCTTTTGCCCAAAACATATCTTAAGCTCTTATGATCAGTGAAAACGGTAAACTTACTACCGTAAAGGTAATGTCTCCAAATCTCAAGGGCAAAAATTATGGCTCCTAATTCTAAATCATGGGTTGAATAATTCTCTTCATGATTCTTAAGTTTTCTGGATGCGTAAGCTATAACCTTTTGACGTTGCATCAACACACATCCATAACCTAACTTAGAGGCGTCACAATAGACTACAAAGTCTTCAGTTCCTTCTGGTAACGCTAGTATAGGTGCGTGGGTTAATCTTTGCTTAAGAATTATAAATGCTTCTTCTTGTTTGGTTCCCCATTCAAACTTAACAGATTTACAGGTTAGCTTAGTTAAAGGAATGGCTATCTTAGAAAAATCTCGAATAAATCTTCTATAATAACCGGCCAATCCTAAGAAACTTCTAACCTCGGTTGGTAACTCAGGGGTTTTCCATTTGGTAATTGCCTCGATCTTGGTGGGATCTACATGAATTCCTTCATGATTGACAAAGTGTCCAAGAAATTGTACCTGTTCTAACCAAAATTCGCACTTTGAAAACTTAGCATAAAGCTTTTCCTTTCTTAATAAACTTAAAAGTGCGTGTAAGTGCTTTGCATGTTCCTCTTTACTCTTAGAGTAAATGAGAATATCATCTATAAAGACAATTATGAATTTATCCAAATATGGCTTACATATTCGGTTCATCATGTCCATAAATGCGGCTGGGGCATTGGTTAAACCAAATGGCATGACAATAAATTCATAATGACCATACCTTGTTCTAAATGCGGTTTTAGGAATGTGTAACACCCTAGTTACTAATTAACGATTTTGTATGTAATTACCAACGATTAGATGTGTAGTTAAGACTACACATACTATAAAAATACGGGTTTGTTGAAACTTTTACAAATCATGAGTTATTCTACATCACGTGGTTGAATTCGTTGTTTAAAAATTACAATGTAGCAAAGTGCGGAAGCGTGTGTCTTTATCGTGTTCGGTTCTTCGTTGAGCTTGATCGTCTTCCGGCATCCAAGGTGCACCTACATTTCATAAACATGAAATGCTTTAGTCATACAGGGCTTAAAACGTATTTAAACGAGTCCGAGAAACAATTTATAACAAAAACAAAATTTTCAATCTGGCCACCACCGTAAATTACGGTGGAACCGTAATTTACGGTGGCCTCTGGTTATATAAGTTTCCACCGTAAAACAGTAGAAACCTACCGTAAATATATTAGCTCCACCGTAAATTACGGTGGCACCGTAATTTACGGTGGACCCTGCATTCCAGCTTTTCATTTTTGCCGTAACTTGACACGAAATCTTTCGTATCTTTCAAACCGTTTATCCGTTTGGCCTACCGTTTCTTCCTACGTGTTTGTAATTTGATTTTCCATCATTTGGAGTTAAAATCCGACATTCGGCTTAACAAAATTTAAGACTTCTAAGTCTTCGGCTTATTACCCTTTATACCAAATTTTGACCCGGTTATGCATTTTATCAAACAAACGTATTTATTTGATTCCTATATTTCATATACTTCATCAAATAATTGTGATATACCATATTAGTTTCTAATCATAGGTTTATTACACAAATTAAACCCGTTTTCACGAATATGCTTATTTTGACCCGTTAAGGATATTTTAAGCACTTTTAAGCTCAATTTCGCTTTCATTCTAATCTAGCGTTGTAACCTATAACTCTTATCTAATACTCTTCCATCACAACTAAATGTGGGTTGGATTTAAAGTGGATATCTATGTGTTCCGAATTTATACCTCTTGAAATATCATTTTACGGCAAAGACTCATATGGAGTCTTTTGGCCCAAGAATTACATCCTTCACTACCCGTGCTCGTTCTAAACTTTTGTTAAATCATAAGACTCCTTTCCAAACAACCTCTAAGAGTTGTTTGTTCAATTTAGCCTACAAGGGCGTTTTGGTCGATTTTGGTCCTTCTTTTACAATGAAGGGCTATCTCCAATTATTCGACCAAATTAGCACTTTTACATACATCATAAATAAGCGTACCTGGCTCGGATCAACAAATAGACCCGATTTTAATACCTTGCTTTATATTCGCTAATTAAGGACGATGCGAATATCCATTGGATATCTATTCCTGTAAGCATATGACTCGACAAAAGAATCATTAGTCTATATAGTCAAAAGGTGTTGTCTACACCTTTTGACCCGTTTGGCCGAATTGACCATTTATCTTTGCGAAATGATATTTATTATCATCTCCTCAACATGACTCTTCCCGTTTAACACCGTACGGTCATTTTAATTATAAACCGTGTATTGCTTTCGACATAATATGACCAAATTATCGATTTACTTCTTTTTAACCATTATTATGGTTTCTATCATCTTTGATTTTCTTGTTCCGTTCGACTACACGACGGAACATCATATTTCAATTGTTTAGATATCTCATTCATAATTTATATGATAAGAAAACATTCCACAATTTAAGACTAGTGTAAGCTATACTTACCTTGTTGATCAGTTCTGTTTAAACTAAATGGAAAACATAAAATAACATACCTTTGATTGCATCAGTAGAGAATCCAGTCAGAGATCCAGCCATGGTGTTCGACATCTTTGTCAGGGTGATCCGGTTCCTCCTTAGGGTGTAAGGTGATGATGGTGATGAAACCGAGACTAGGGCAGAATCGGTTGAGGGAGAGAGAGGGACGAATTTGATGTTAGTGTTATTAGGTTGTGTGTCTAACCTTTTACCTCTCTAATAATCTCCTTATATATACACCCAAGAGGAAACCCAATTAGTTAATAAGGGTAATATGGTCCATCAACAATTACCAACTAATTATTAATAGGTTATTAATATATTTTGATCTATATTATATAAATGATAATGATGGCTACTAGATTAAATATAAATAAATAAATATTTAATCTTACATTCTCCCACTTAGCCGAATAATCATTTATCATGAGTATTAGATAAGTCTGATCAGAAGTTAATACTCATTTTAGCCTTAAACAAGTACTATAGCAGAGAAATACAGCCGTTGAATCATTATGCGACTCAGGACCCCCATTAGTCATACTATAGCCTTAATTTAAAACCTAACAGTTATGATCAAAATATGTAAGCCCTTTAACGTTTGATTTGTATTTATAGTTGTCTATATGTCATTACACCGGCAGAACATATGTAAGAGACATACAAAATCAAACTGATGAGGAAAATTAATAGTTAGTCATTCATAGTACGATATGCAGTTGTACATGGTCATCAATTAAAACCCTTCTCTTTTATGTGCACTCTTAATAAGACTTATGGGTAATAGACCTTTAGTTATAGGATCCTTAAGCATATCATGAATGTATTCGATACAAATATTTAGTTTCCTCAATTCGTTCATAAACGAATTATTAATTGCGTATCGAAATTTAATGCAGCACCTCTCGAACTGTTACTGTTCAAGGAGACATGGTAGCTGACTTTATCACAATAAGTCTTCAATATATTAATTATATGGAGTTAATAAACTTATGAGTCCACTGATAAATTTCCAACAACATTTAGTAACTATTGCTTTGTGATCAACAATATATTATGTCGTTATAACTTAGGTTGTTGATATCAGTCCATTATGACTCCTCCATGAGATAGGTTTTGTCTGCTGACATAAAGATATACCCGAAATTACATTTTGTCATCTTTGAACATTACAAAGTTAGAGTAATAAACCGGTTTGAGTTCTCACTTCTTCTTTAAATTATAGTCTCTCGTTTCTTTTAAAGATATTGTAATACTCTATTAAATGCTTCACATTAATCTAGACATATCTAGTGTGTTGCAATGTGAGTAATATCTAAACGAGTATAGACTTGAACTTACATAAGGCTTCTAATTAATGAAGCGTAAGAAATAATCTCATTTATACTATTATCCTCTAAAGGAGAGCAGTAATGTTTGTTACATATGTAAGGACCAATTTAAGGTTAAACTTATGGAACGGAAATAATGTCCCACTTGGTCTATCTCAACATGTTATGATATCTATTATGTAAGAGATATCTCTGAGATCTATTATATCAAAGTTTGTGTTAACAATACTTTGACTTATGTAACATATACTTGTCAAAAGAATATCATCTACATAGACAAGTTTATCTTAGTTGCTCCCACTCATTTTGAGGTAGGTACATTAATCCACTTGATTCTTGATGAAAATAATTACATTAGCTTTTCATCACATTATGATGTTTGCATTAACCCATACATGGATATTACTGGCTTACAAATAAAGTGTTCTTTAACCTTTAGTTTGGAACTTTCAGGTTGTTTTATGAACATGTAAATATGTCAGCCAGTTGTTTAGGGAAAGTTGTATTAATGTTCATGTAATGTAGCTCAAAATTATTATAAGCTACTAGAACAGTGATGATCCTAAAAGAAATCTTTTGTTAGATATGTAATAAAGATTCTTTAATAATATATCTCTTCCTGAGTATAACCTTTGACAATCAATCATGCTTCTTTGTGTCTTAACGTTTATATCAGGATTTGGTTTAGTTATGAACACTCTTAG
>JARYGA010049651.1:0-28310 GCA_030545235.1 Helianthus tuberosus
ATACTTTCCATGTTTGTCAACTTTAGTCCCTCTAGAGTATTCTTTCACACGTTCAAGCTTATGACACGTGTCAATACATTATAGGACGTGAATTTTCGAGGTGTTACATCCTCACCCCCTTAAAAGAAATCTCGACCTCGAGATTTGTTAAAGTAAAGGAAGTATTTTCTGCCTTATATTGGGCTTAATCTTCCCCAGTACCTTTTGAGCCTCTAAGGCACTCCAATTGACCTTTATAATAGGTACATGTATCTTTTTGGAGCTTCTAATCCTGTCGATCCTTAATCAACACAGGTTGCTCATCACTACATAAATCCGCATATCATTATGTGACAGTGCTTTTTGACTTATTGGCGAAACACCTCCTTCAGTCACTAGTGTGCAATGTATTGCGAGCTCTGCCAAGCTCCTTAAATAGGTTTCAGCTTATAAGCTACTTGATCTTGATACATTCGGTTTCCTTCGAATGGTTCTATATATTCAGAGTTTAACTAGCCTGAAAATTTAACAATTTGGCACACCCTTCCTGGGTGATATCCTTTGTTGAACTTTATTCTTTAACAATAATTTAGGAGGGTTGCTACTATCATTAATTCTTGATTTTCTGCCGAATACTGGCAACTTACAGATCCTTATAAGTGGACTTCCCAGAGTCTCGTCCATCCAACAGATGTTTTAATATCTCATCTATACAAGGTCTCCAAGGGAGCAGCCTTGATGCTTACATATCAACTATTATAGAAAAGCTTATCTTAAGGTGAGATGGTTATTCCAACCATTGCTTAACTAATTTTAAGGAATAGCTAATCCTTGTCGTTAGTCGAACAAATCGACGATCCTGGGCAGCTGATGGCAATTCTTAATCGTTGCCCAAGTAGGGTTGCGGTAACAATGCATAAGCAAAACGAACCGTCTTTCATAATTAACTATACCGAATTCTCAGGATATTGAGTTAGACTATATGAATTCTCTATTTAAACTTACTTAATCAGGGTTTTGATTTCTCCAATGACGGTACCATCCGTTTAGGAAATTTCATAATGATATTGCCCTAAATGGGATATAAACCTTAACTCTACCTGTCTCTCAGGGGTAAACAGGTAATCTTAGGAGAAATAATCAAGATACAAGGAGGTTACAGAGATTTTTCAAATCTCAGGCTCCAGTTCACCCATCATTGCTTGTGTCAAGTAAGTGACACATTTATGTTACTAGTCCACGAATTCCTTAATCGGGAACATTTACTTGGACAATTCCATTCTGGATATCTCCTTTGAATACCATTAGTTGACTTTAGCACCATATGACCTACCGGAGTATCTTTGTGGCCCCATGCATTAAACCTCCATACTGATCAGGCATGGAAGCAATCTATGGAACTTACTAAGATACACCAATCCTCATATGACGCTTTTATCATACCATCGGGTATTCGGAATCGATAGAGATCAAAGAGATATCAACTACGTATGCTGACGTACTTCTTTTTAGAGAGGGGATACTTCTAAAATTCTGTGACTGAAGGTTTCTGACAGGAACAGAAGAAATGGTCTTTATGACTCGCCTGTGAGTTTTACCTTATACTTAATATCTGGGTTTCTTATGGGAAAAATCTCTAAAAGTTTGCTAAGCTTATGGTCTTTGTGAGAGGCTTAGCAGCACCTGAACCCAACACCACTCTTAGCTATACATCACAATAAGGGATTTTTCTAATGTCATTATAAATGTGAGATGCCTCTTAATCACTCATTAGGAGGGTTAAGCGCCTCCATTCTTAATCCTTTTAAACTTAGCCGTAAAATCTATGACAAAATTTAGGGCAGTCTCAGCTTTGACTGGTTGTTTCTTAGTCTATACAACGTGAGTAGCTGAGGTATATCCCTAATGGGTTTATAATGAGCAGGCTTTGGAACCTTAATGTGCCTTCTTATTGCCGTTGCTAACCACCAATAATTGTTTGCATTAAGCTTAGATTTTTTTAGGTAGACTGATTAGGGCACTATCTCAGCCAATGCATTAAGATTTGTAACATACTGTCAACAGCCTAGAACCTTTATGGCAAGAGTTAGAAAATTCTTATCTCATCTTTTTCCATTTCGTGAAACGGATATTAGGTTTTTCTAATAAGGTCCTTAAAACTTGGACCATCCCACAATGTATAAGAGGATCCTTCTTGAGGATTTCATTAATGTCCTCACTAATTAAGGGTATTGCCATCGAATGACTTTGATGTATACCTTACCATGTCCTTTCCAGCATAACCGCTGATACACCTAATGGTTTCTACTTCATCCATCAATTTCCTGAAATCGATGGCCCATTTTTACTATTTAAGTCTCTTGACTTCTAAGAGACGAAGTACTTTTAAGTACATCCAAAAAGGAAAGGGGCTTCTTGCCACATATGATTTTGTTTGGGTTATTCTTCGCATTTGAAGCATGAATAAAGCTCTTTCTCATGAGCAGCGACATGTGTTTTGAAGCGAACATCATTCGGCTTCTCGAACCTTTTCATGACTTTTCTCATAGCCTTTCTATCAGTTGCGTTAATTACCGTTTTGGAGATTAACTCTATTAACATTGAGGTTCACATTGGATGCAACATTAACATTTGTCGCATCCTCGGCATTGCGACTGTTGTTTGCCTTATCTGAGTTTCCATGCTCGAATCTTTGGTATTAAATACTATATTCAACAAGTGTTTAGGCAATCCATACCCAGTATCTCCTTGAATGGTCAAAGGCTCACCATAAGGAGTTTTGATAACTACATACTTCTTATTACACCCACAATATGGGCTTGGTCACACGACGACCAATCCATTCCTATGACTATATCGAGTCCTTATATTAATGAAAGCAAGGATAGCGGGAAGAGAATGGTTCTTAATGGATATAAACATCCATCTAATGTTGCTGAAGCAGTCTCTGAGGTACTATCGACCAATTTTACTTTATACTTAACGCTTAGAATTTCAACAGGCAGATTTAATGATTTACAAAATCTATTGTCTATGAAAGACTTATCTGAACCTGAATCAAATCATATTCTAGTATGAGCGTTATTGATAAAGAAAGTACCTGTTGTGACATCGTCATCCTGAATAGCCTCTTGAGCATTCATCTGAGAGCTTCCAGCTTTGGTCTTCTTAACTTCCTCAAGCTTTTTAGCGTATTTAGGGCAGTTGGTCCTAATGTGCCCTTTTTCATTGCAACCATAGCAGGTTGCGTCTCCCAATCTCTTGCAATCCAAGGTCTTATGCTCCCTGGACTTGCAGATTCCACAGGGTAGAGGTTGAGATTCATATCTGCATTTCCCGAGGTGGTATTTCCTACAGGTTTTGCATCTGGTCTTTTCAACGGTCTACTGTTTGTCCTTCAAATCCTTCCCAGACTTAGTTGCTCCTTCCTTGGCAGCCTTAGGGCAATTAGTACTGATGTGGCCCTTTTCGCCCCAGCTGAAACAGTTTGCATTCTTTATGTCCCTACATTCGTGGGACTGGTGGCCAGCTCTTTTACAGATGCCACATTGCTTTATCTTTTGATTTGATCGACATTGTCCCCAGTGTCTTCTTTTGCAAGTTTTACATTCGGGTTTTGCCTCCTTTGGTTTAGACTGGTTATAGCTTGAACCGGTCTTACCCTTTTTGTAACTCCTACTTGGGGTTTTATCGCACTTTCGCTTCTGATCCTTCAACACACGGTCCACAGCGTTGTTTACGGCCGTATTTATCATAGCCTGAAACTCGGTGCTTGTTAAGTTTAGTCTTGCATCATCATTCTGATCAACTGGATGATTGTGAGCTTCAGAGGAGTCAGCCATGGTGAAGCTTTGAAGGCTACTAACCAAGTAGTAAAAAAATTTGTTTAATCATATAGCGAATTGTCGAATTTGATGAATAAATAGCCATGGTGCAATTAAACAATATAGGCCAATAGATAGTATTTAATTTATTTGATTATGTTTTGCCTAAGTCTTTAAATAAACCATCTCTGGCGTTTAAACGGAATATAATCCTTCATATTTATTAGACAGGGGACATAAGTCACGACTGCCAATGTCATACTGACATCTTTTATATATAGCACAAGGGCTTATTCCAAAGGACTTTTGATGGCTCAGAGGCCTTGTCACTAGGGAAATTTTAAAATATAATCAATGATTCCTTTGGATCAGAAGATTTCATAGTTCATTGTCTTGACAAGAAGTTATGAAATGAGACTATCTTTTTCATGTATTCATCTTTACCCGTATGTAAACATCTCGAATGGATGTTTTGATGCGTACATCATGTTCGACGTTTATTAGCCATGATTCCTATTGATCGCTTATGCTAAAAGGGGTTTGGAAAAATTTCCTAATATAAAGATGACAAGTGTGATTTTATCGCATCGCTGTTGCCAGGAGTGTTAACATATTTACAATGTTACAAGGATTTGAATCCTTTGAATAGGTTCTTCCATCTTGGCCTCGTCTGGAATGACATATAGGTTAGGTCGTACCTTTAAGATTCTATTTAATATGTATATTGGCAGGGAAGGAAGGATATTTATTTTATTCGGGATTTTTATCACAAATCCTAATTTACAAGTTAATAATAGCACAAATGGCCTAGTCGCGTAGACAAGCTTAATTTATAAGCCAGGATTTCAGAGAATCGAGGCATTTTAGGTTTGAATCAAAGTTCATTACCTTTTCTTGACAGGGAGTTGTAGGCTACCACTGTCTTTAGTATCAGAGGACATTAACTATAGCCTGTATGTCACACCCCGAAATTATCAGAGCCTGGCGTGACTGGACTGGTATCGTCATTGCACAGCAGAAGCAAATAAGCAAAGACTTCTAGAAACTGAACGCCTGCTAAGTACTCGAATTCTCGATGGTTCTCCTATTCCATCCGTGCCTTGTATTAGAAATGCAACCTGAGAAAGAACATGCGAGAAAAATCAACATAATGTTGAGCGAGTTCATAGTTTGTTCGTAAAAGATTTGAAATAAATCTTTTGAGTTGTGAAAGGTTTGAAATAAATCTCTGGTATTATGAAAGATTTGAAATAAATCTTTGGAATAACCGGTTTTTGAAGTAGTATTGAGAAAATGAATTTAAAAACCATTTTCTTGCGAAGTTATATGGAAACGTTGTGTTTGTAACACGTTATGTTCATAAAACCATGTTTTTGTAATGTTCGTAAAATCATCAATGCCCACCCTGACTTTGACCCGCATAATCTTATGCCTTAAATTTTGTAGAAAACATGGTATTTAATTTGTATGAACAAGTATGTTTCGTACGTATAAAGTTCCTGGTATGTAGCAGTGTAAGAGGACTTGTGATCACCAATGGTTTGCAAGGCCATTAGCATGTTGTGAAATGCAAGTAGGAAGACTCAAACCTAGCGGATTTATGCGTTGGGCACAAAGTCACCCCGAGGTCCGTTCTGTTTGGGCCTGGGGCTGGGCTCGCTACACCCAGATAGATCTACCGCTCCTGTCCCTCGGTCCTACCTTGAGGATTAATGGCCTCAAGTTTCCGCCTACCCATTCACATGATCTAAAACCTCCTTACGTTAATCATACCGTTTATAAAAATGTCTGTAATCATTGTACATGTACTTTACCCCGGTCTCTAAGACTGATCCTTCCCAGCCACAAAGGCTGGCTCCTCATTCTCTATATATTATCACCAATTGATCCGTACTTAGTCATGAAAATC
This sequence comes from Helianthus tuberosus, assembly GCA_030545235.1. Taxonomy (NCBI): domain Eukaryota; kingdom Viridiplantae; phylum Streptophyta; class Magnoliopsida; order Asterales; family Asteraceae; genus Helianthus; species Helianthus tuberosus. The sequence goes on from JARYGA010049651.1 coordinate 5,713, forward strand.
ATTCACATTTTGATACTACTCATTTGTTTTGTAAAAACCGGTATGTTTAGTATAAACCTTTCGTAAATCATTTGAGTTCCTCGAAATCCCTTCGTAATATGATTTAGAAATACGAGTTTTGCATTTGTTCTAAACTTCGTTTGCTTTTGCAAAACGTGCATGTCTTTCCACCCCAAAAACATTTATAAAAATGTAGAGCCGTAAAAAGTGGGGTTATGAACTCACCTGAATATTCCTGTGCAAAGCTAGCTATATACGATGTCGTTTCCAAGACGAGACTCGCTATCGTGCATTCTACAATATTCCTAACACGGAATATCTAATAAGTTTCTAAATAAAAGCGGTAACTAGTCTACGTGTCATCGAGCTCTACCGAATCGTTAATCGAACGATTCAACGGTAAGTTGTTAACTTAATGGAAGAGATTAAGTTATACGTGTTAAGTCTCGTTTAATGTCAGTAGTAGTTTAATAAGTCTTGAAAAAGACTTAGTTTCCGAGAGACTTAAAATGAATAAATATTTATATAAAAATATAAATATATCGTCGTAAGTGTGTTAGCCGTCTCGAGTAGTCGTACGTGTACAAAAAGATTATTTGTATGAAAATATCATATAACCAACTCGTATTATATATCGCGTTTCGTATGATCTTTGTCAAAATATACGTATGTGCCGTTTAGGCGTATAAAACAAATATGAAAAGTTATATTTATTTTATAAAGAAATCGTCGAGTTGTTATGTTTGAAAATAAATATATAAACCATATTTATTTTTGTAAAAGATTTCGCGTTGTACGACATTTAGAATAAATATATAACTATATTTATTTTGTAAAAGCATACGAGTTTACGACGTTCCAAATATAACATTATATTCATTTGTAAAAGCGTTTGGAATTATCAAGGTTTGAAGTATTATAAAATCGAATTCCTTTAAGCGTCGTTTTTGAAATATAACACGTGTCGTGTTTAAGGGTTTTTTTTTTTCTCGAAAAACGAGCAGAGTTTCCTCTATTTTTGGACGGCCCTGACAACACAAGTTGTCGTTTTATTTCAAAACTCAATCAACATTCAAACAATGTAATCAAAATTCAATTATATGCAAACTTATATAACGAATGTAATTTATAATTAGTCGGTTTCGAGAGCTCGTTTCACGTAATAAAATCATAATATAACGTAAATAATCTCGTTAAATCTTTACCCAATCTTCCGTCAATATGTCGAGTGAGCCGACTGAGTTGACCCGGGTTGACTCACTGAGTTGACTGAGCTTGACCTTGACCGAATCTGACCGAGTTGACTCGGTTTGACCGAGTCAACCTGAACCGTTTCACACCTGACCCGCACTTCGACCCGAACCGAAACCAAGTTGACCAAAACTGGCCCGTGACTAACCCGGCTCCCGAACATAACCCGAGCCATACTTGAACCATCACAGATTTTGAACCCGAAGCCTGAAGTCACCCGAACAAAACCCGCACTCGCAACCAAACCGAGCCGAAACAACCTGAACCGGAGGTCCGCTGAACCAACACCTCGAACCTGCACCGCGACTGACCCGGAACCCGATATCCGACCCGAGGCTCCCGATGTCTGACCCGAGAACAAAATCATCACTCGAACATGAACATCATCGTCTTCAATACTAACACCGAAGCAGATCCAGTGTCATCACACAATCCGTGCCTCAAAAAGTGAAAACGAGTGAATGGAACAAGAGTGTTACCGGGAAACTTGTCGGAACAAAACCAAAGACCACCGCCACTGCCGCTGTGACGGCGGCGCTGCCGCCTGTTTCTGTTGCCGCTCGCCGGAACTCAGCTGCTCCTCATCTTTCCGTCGCTCTCTCTCTCCTCATCTCGTTCCTCTCTCTCTCCTCCCGGTTTGTAGCCGCCGGATATAAGTATCGACCATCGGTCCGAGTAAAGGACCACCGGTCACCACCACCGCTGGTTCTCCCTCTTTCTCTTCTCGATCTCCTTCTCTCAGTCTCTTCCTCTCTCTCGTCTCTGTTTTTATTGCCGCACCACCACCGAACAATGGTGGTGGTGGCTCGTTTCTGTTGTTCATTAAGAGGGGGGGGGGGCTGTTACTTGTCGGATTTGAAGGGGGATGGGGGAGATCGAGTGTGTTTGGGCTGGGTCTTGTTTGGAGGAGTTGATTCCTCTGTGTTTGTTTTTGTAATTGAGAGTGAGAGGGTATAATATGCAGACAAGAGATAGAGGTGAGATTTTGTTTGGTGTGCGTTTAATGTGGAGGGGTGTGGTTCTTATACTAGTTTATATGGGTATTGACCAGTATCATTTCCTTATGTCCAGGGTATACAAATCTATAGAGATCTCAAGAATATTTATTCAGGATTTAGTAGAGATCTGATTGGATATTAAGAGATTTTATAGAGATTTCAAAAGATTTGTAGAGATCTAGAAATATTTGGTAATCTTTTGTAGAGATTTGGCAATACTTTGTACAGATCCAATATGTTATGTGTAGGTTTAGGCTTATGGGTTTTGGGCTTGGGCCCGGGGCCCACAAGCTCAATCCCGTGTGTAAGTGGCCCGTAATCCTACAAGACCCGTTGTCAAAACCCTAAACTCCGTTTAAAAATTATAATACACCAAAAACAGTACGGTCTGTAGTCGTTGCCCGTTCATTGCTTACGATAATAATCGCGAAGAATTCCATTGGTGCCGTCTTAAATCCGTTTTTGATCCGGTTTTGACTGTAGTCGCAAAAATTTAATTTACGAAGCTAAAATATACTGTAAAAATTTAATATCAATCAGCGTTGTCAGTATCCTGTTCGGTTTCAATCTATTGCCGTTTAACGTTTCACAGGTTTCTCTGTAAACCACCGTTCGCGCATTGTAAAGACGGATAGACGTTCTCGGGCACTCCAAAGGCCTAATTAAGTAAATTCGCGCTGTAAACACTATTAATTAATGCGTTAATTACTTGTTAATCACGTAATTAGGTGCCGTAAATCACGGGTTGTCACACTGTAGGCACTTCCCTTCTAAGGGATGTTTATTTCAAATAAGAAAGGATTTCGGGAGAATCCAATATAAGGATGATTTATGTGACTTTATCGAACCACGTCTGCCAGAAAAGTTAATATGTTACAGATGTTAACAAGGATGTGAATCTCTTGAATAGGTCCTACCATCTTGGCCTCATCATATAGGCTAGGTTTACCTTTAAGATTCCTTTTTAATAATTAACGCAGAACAATCCTAACTCGGGATGTTAATAAGAATCTGAACCTAAATTGAGGAACTGCCATCTTGGCCGGGTCTTAATAATGACACGAGGCTAGGTCTTGTCCTTTTTTAGATTTTGCCATTTTATTATAAGGGTAGATCTTATAAAAGGAATGTTATTTTTTCATTTATTTCATATTTCCTGATTAGGGTGAATATTTAGTCATTCCACTATAAAATTAAAAAGTTCAAGGTTGCCCTAAACGGGACTTGAAAGGAATAATGTTGTCCTCGAAGGGACTAAAAGATAAATATCGTTATAAAGACTTTTAATGAAACGATCTTCAGCAGAAGGAGTTTCTTCTTCATTTTATTTCCGAATGCTTTCTCCTTGGTTGCACGTTTCATCCTAGCCGCTGTACGAAGGTCAGCAATTTAAGGCTCCGGGTGTGGAGAATTCCTATTACGGCTTCTTCGCTTGGCGACGTATCCAATATATAAAAATTGGAAGCAAAATTTCTAGATGAGGATTGAGAATATTCCAATGTTAAGTCTAGACTCAGAAGGTCAAGGAATGTGCTAATGTGTCATTGAGATTAAACACAAAAAGGCTAGTGTTTAATTCACTCAATGTTGGCTCTGATACCAACCTGTCACACCCCGATATTTCCATGTATCACCGGTGGGCCCGGTGGGGAGTACCGTGACGTAGTTGATATCATCATAGTCAAACAACACAATATTTAAATGCACAGCGGAAGCAAAAGATAAATATATTACAATCCGAATATAAAGTAATATCAAGTATTACAACGGAAAGTAAAGGATCCACAGGCGGATCTTAAAACATAAACATTGTTCAACAGACTTTAGACGCCTAGAACTTGCAAGATTCCTTATTAACTCCCTGAGCTTCCAGCCAATTACGTACTTGTACCTGTCACTTAGACTTTTGAAAATACGTCAGTTTTCACTGGTAAATACACTCAACCGACTCATTTGAAAAGAGTTTAAGAAAATTGATTTAGATGCACCAGGCACAAAATATTTTGACACTTTGATTAAAATGCACAAGGCAAAATTAATCTTTTATAACTTGGGACAATTATATTTATAATCTTGTATACAGATTTACATGTTCCTTGTACGTTCAGGGCCCGATGTAGAAACCGAGTCAAAGTTAACAGACACACCACAGTATAGGCCCACAAGAGAGTGGGATACCGTTTCCCTTATGCACTGTCAGGTGTATGCCTACACCCCGTACATAAGTCGTGGCCATTTTATAATACAATGATGTCAAGGATATCCGGGACATGGTCATTAACCCCTAAAGGCTTTTATTTCAAACAATACAGATTAAAACGGGTTACCTCAATAATTTAATCAGAATACGATTAAACATTCAATACCCGACCAAGCGGTATTATTATAATACTGTATCCCAAGCCCGTATAGGGAAAATAAGTTAAGAGTATTTACCTGAGCTAGCTCCTGTCTTAAATAGCAAGAATTATAATAACTCAGCCGTATTCACTTAAGTAATCGTAGGTACAATTTACCGGAAGGCTCTAGTCTGGAATGATGGTATAAATAACCAATTAGAATGCTAACGGGTCTTTAATTAAGCCTAAGCTTAGACCGGTTAGTTTTAAGAAAGATACGGTTCAAACGCATGATAAGGCGAAGACCGGTTTAGAATGTGGTTTTGACCCAGCAAGCGTGTATGCTTGTTTAATATGGGTAACTTAAACACATTCTGGATTTTGAGACAAAACTGATATGGTTTGACCCGTTTCGGCTAATATATGCGAACTAGTCACATACGCCGATCCGAACGCGATAAGTGCGTAACGAGTAACCAAAAGAGTCATATACAGGTTTCCTAAGTTAATATGCCTTAAATATGTTGTGATATCAGTAGGATACCTTCCATTATGCCCAAAACGAGTTTAATCTCAAAATAAGCCCCGTAGGGGTATTTTGGTCATTTTAAAGATTATAAAAGAGGTTAATTGAAATTCTGAGATTCGGGTCCTAATACATCAGTAAAATAACTTATTTTATTAGGTTATATCAGTTGGTAATAGGTCTTATATGACAAAAATGGTTTTAAACCCAAATTATGCGTTTAATACGCTTTAAAAGCCATTTTAAGCGATTTCCGGGTTATACAGGAAATCTGAGTTTTCTGATCAGGTTATAAAGTTCAAAATACTTTATTTATTATATAAAATCAGTAGCAATTGGATTGGTGTCAAAATATTATGTAAAACTCATTTTATGACCAAAAAGGGTATAATGGTCAACATTAGGCATTTAACGGAAACTTGTAAACGAATCGGACAATCAACGATCCAACCACATAGGGTCATGCTAACATGTAGCCTGGTCCTAAGGAAGCTCTAAGGCATTTCCAAATCATACTAAAATGGGTCAGAACTGAAGTCAAAGCAAAAGTCAAAGTTTTGCGACTTTCGGTTCCGAACCGGGTCTAAGGGTTTATTGCCCACATAATTACCAACTTATAACTACTTTCAATTCGACTAATCACTGGACCATTAGTGATTAATCGCTAAGTCAACCGTTACTTACGACGGTTTGACTTTTAAGCTAAAACTAAGCAAAAACTTAACTAAGAAAGGTTAAGCATACTTACCTAAGCCTAATGCACTATTAGGAAGGTTTAGGGTCTGCTCTTATGCTCCAGGAAGCTCCAAGAAAGAAGATAGAAAGGTGTGATCAATGGTTGCAACATTGTGGCCTTTTATAGTGTTCACAATCTCATAGATTGTTGACAACTAAGTCTAAGGGATGTTCCAGATCATTAACAAGTGTCCCTAAGTGTCTAGGGGTTGTTTAGGGGTCGTCCAAGATGAGGAAAATCGATTATAAGTCGGTTATAAGCTCACAACAGTCAACAGCCACAAATTCTGTCGATGGGCAACCCTTGCGCACCGTAAGGGTATGGCTTACGGTGCACAAGCCTTCTGCAGCAGCCAACAATTCTTGCAACTTTTGTATCTTGGCTCTTGGTCTTTCCAAAGGTCAACCAAACTTATTCTCTTGCATTTTGAGCCCCTCAATTTTACTTATAAGGGCTTCAAGACTTGTTTAAACATTGGCAAGTCCTTGGTTAACTTTGTGCTTACCCGAAAAGTCATAATTTCCAACGTTGACGCTTTTACCCCTCGTATACGAATTTGATCATAACTTTCTCATACGATAACGAAACTTTATGAAATTTTTATCACACATTCTAGTGAGCATAATTAATCGTTACAAAGCTTCGGGTTTGCTAAAAGGTCACTCAGAGGTATACTTTAAACATGTTGACACATTTAACCCCTGTGGTTTGTAATCTCTCACTTTCTTTCATATTTAGCCTCGTATGATCCATGATTTATTCGTTTGAAGGTTTAAACATTATGTAGGGTTATTGTAAAGTATATTTATCCATTGTTGAAAATTTGAACCCTTATATTCACATACTTTCCATGTTTGTCAACTTTAGTCCCTCTAGAGTATTCTTTCACACGTTCAAGCTTATGACACGTGTCAATACATTATAGGACGTGAATTTTCGAGGTGTTACAGAATTCCATAGGTTTCTCAGTGTCGGCCCAATAACCGGAAAAGCCCCCGGAAACTTCCATGTCAGCAGAATGGATAGTGAAATTCTGAATAGCTTCAGACAACTCATTCATGTTGTTAGCATATATAGAAAACACACACAAACTTCTAGGTTAAAATTTTGTAAATTAAATTTTCATAGAATCACAGAATGGCAATTAGAAAAATTAAGTATTTCTAAATACTTAATTGGCTTAAATTAGTGGCTCTGATACCACCTTTTTCTGTCACGGCCCCCTGCCCGGTGTGACCCGGTCCAGAAGCCGCGGGACAGAAAACCCGTGGTATTTGTATTTAGTTTGGCAGCGGAATTATTAACAGGATCGTTTAAACTTGAAAATGCCCAATTATTTTATTTCATAATTTGGGACAAACCCCGTAATTTACAATCAGGGTAATTTCACTGGGAAATCCCTGTCTTACAAAACATGTTTATTTATTTTGTTTACTGAGCCACATTCTTCAAGCTGGTGTGCTATGCGACACCGTTCCTGGTTCACACTAAATCACCTGAAACATGTTTAAAAAGATTTTTATCAGCGGGGAAATACTGGCGAGTCATTCATTTTGCACAAATCGACACATTGTTACAAATTACAGCATAAGAGCGATTACAATGGCTACTATCTTATTTTTTTATCTGGCGCCGTGTCACACCCTGGTGATGATGGTCATACCACTATTGGGTCCTTTCACCCAAGTAGTGATGATTATCACTGTTAGGTTGGTGAACCTAACCGTGAGAAATTAGTAATGTGCACAATACCCCACTTGCCAGTGATTCAAGATAACCACGACTTAATCCCTGTAATTATAACTTTTGAAACAGTTTAAGTATTGTAAAATATTGTTGATAAAAAGAGAATGACTCACTTTGCAAGTTTAGTTGGACAGAACCTTGCCTACTGATTTAACCTTGTAACCTAGTTTAAATAACAATGCACACGAAACTAGGTCAGCAACTTAATACAACATTTACGATAAACTCACGAAATCAAAACCCTCACGAGGAATGACAAAGTATAGCCCGGATTCGGGCAGCACTTAAACATCCATCGGATCGGTTTCAATCGATCGGACATTATATCGTAGCAGTGATCGAGTTATTACCCTGTTGTCGCAGCAGAGGGTCGGGATTTTGATTGTTTTGAACGAAATAGTGTATAACTAAACGTACAAAATGAGTTTTTCCGTCGTAACAACTCCCCCATGCAAGTGCCAAACCCCTGATATATATACTTAAAAATGGTCTTTGTCGCGAGGCGCGTGTCACACCCCCAAAATCCACATGCGGAGTATCACCGCTTGGAGGCGTGACATGACCAGGATCCAGCCACCAATCATATTGAACAATGTATTTAAAATAGATAAAATCCAACCACACAATATAATTGGTGTTTCAAAACTAGTTAACCAAGTTTAAATTAAACAGCGGAAGCATAAGGCGCGGAACCAAAACATAAGTTCAATAAGTTCATAAAGTTTAAATGTTTAGAACGGGACATAACAGTCCATATCCCATAACGACCTCCTCCTCGTGCAAGCTCCATAAGTATCTAACGACCTGCAAGGCATGTAACAACGAGTCAACAACAAAGTTGAGCGAGTTCACAGTAGGTGTTCGTTATAAAGTAGTTTTTCAAGAACTATGAGTTTGCTTGCAACTACAGGTTAAATCAACTTTCCTTATGTGACAACCCGAACTTTCAAGGTCAACATAACTTCGTATCATTCCTTTTCACATTTCCTTATACGCAATTGGTTATGATTAAATGCCACGTGTTGTGTTATATTTTATGCTTAGTAGGATAGTGACGGTTAAGCCTGTGATTTATAATTTCTCGTTATTCTTCTCTTATGTGTTATATGTTCTGTACTAGTATAATTCCGTTGGGTTCAAACCGAAACTTACGATAACTTTGTTATATTACACACCTGCGTATGTGGGCCTCACCCATCACAAAGATTACTGGGCCGCTAATATATGTAAACTACTCGGCCCAATTCCATTAGAATTACTTCCTTATGTTTACTACTCCTCGGCCCACTGATCAACCCGGCCCAAATCCCTTCCTTTCTTTATGTATGCATGAGTTATGTGTTCTAATTGCAAACCCTACATCCCTCTAGACAAGTGGCGGCAGTAGACACCCCTCCCCATCGAGACATCATCTCCTTCCATCGACCATCTTGGTTAGTAGATTCGTATTTGTATTATTTCTTATTTGTTTGTTCTTGTTATTTGTGAAATCGATTAACGGATCTGTATGTGTACGTGTGATGTTCGTGTAATTGATTATGCATAAGATCGATGATAATGTTAATAAATGGGTAGTGACGATGTTAAATAACCATTAGTAGATGTTGTTCGATTTGTGTGATTCAGACTTGCATGATGATAAGTATGACTTAGGGTGGCTAGAGTCAATGATTAATGTCTATGATTAAGGTATCACATGATGTGGTGTATTGTTGCCGTCAACAGCTTAGTTGATCACATGGGTCTTTCATAATCAATGCAATCAATGTTGACTAAGGGCCACTCAAATGTATCTAATTGGGCCGCAGTCACTATAGCATGGTAATGTACTAATAGGTAGCGTGATTAACTGGAATGACATGCATGATGAGATGTGCTTCATTTGTTCGCTACTGTATGATATAATACGTGATTAATGTGTGCACTAAACTGACTGACACATGGTAACCAGATTAGGACGTGGTTGATCAAAACTGTTAAACAAGTAAACTAGTCTTACCGAGCAAAACCAAGGTGAGTTCACACTTTCTACAAGCCATGGGATTCCCCAGGGGTTGGGAATGGGTTAAGGAATATGGATTCCTCGTCCTCCTTGGGTAGGACAGTACGGGTTAAGGAATGTAATTCCTCGTCCTCTTGGACAGTTTAAATTTCACTAGACCAAACTCTATCACGAAGTCCCTCCTTTTTATATCGACTTAATCGCCGGGCCAATGGCGAGCGGGTCATTAGTTAGATAGCGCTATTTAGGTCTGACAAGCCTCACACCGTGCCGCAGAGGACGGGCGTGAACTAATGGATCTGGGCACGTCAATGATGATAGACATTGACGCTAAGGGCACATAAACATGACTAAAGTCAGTGGTCGATATGGTAACGAGTCTAGTAGTGTAAATATGGGGTAGCCCCCACGGATGGATCGCCAGAGTAATTGGGATTAAACAAAACACGTTTTCAACTATGGGGTAACCCCCACGGCAAGTAAGCCAGCTAAAGAGAACTATGCTTTTGAAACAACTTAAAACGAACACCCAACTATGAACTCGCTCAACTTTGTTGTTGATTCGTTGTTACATGCCTTGCAGGCCTTTAGGTGCATATCAACTGGAACTTGCTGTCTGGGAAGATGGAGTGGTCATGGGTCGAGAAACATGGAAACACTATACAAGACGAATAGCTTTTACATGTGGTTACAAACACTTAACGAACGATTTATGCTTCCGCTGTACACTATAAAATATAATGTAACAATGTAACACTTATCGTTAATCAATGGAAGTTTTATTTACATATACTTTGAGTTCAATGTGATTGGTGGCTAAGATCCTGGTATGTCACACGCCTCGCGGGGGTTTCCACACGTGGTATTTTGGGGGGTGTGACAGATTGGTATCAGAGCCATTGGTTATAGTGAACTTGGTTTTAAAAAAGGGAAAAACGATTTTGTAAAACCAGACTATAACCGAACAGTTCTGAAAACACGAATACGACCATGACACTCAGCTCCAGAATGCAAGGTTCGTCTCTCGTATACTCATTGCACTGCATGACTAGTGAACACTTACGTATGTTATTGCCTGTGATTGCACGTTTAGCACAACAGTATGAGTTAGAGTATAACTTGCATGTGTTATGTGACTGATAGGGTGGTATTTCCCTAAACCTTCATGACTTACGCTTCGTGATGCTCTTTGTTTGCTACTTGAGTTTGAGGAAACATTTGACATGAGTTAAGAGGAGCTGAGATGAGCATGCAAATCACAATATTATTGTGGGTGCACACATAATAATAGTGTGGGGTGCATGCGAGTCCCAGTGAGCCTTACCAAGTGGGAAAATGGGTTCCGTTCCGTTATTTAGTCGATTGAAACATAGCAAACCTATAGGGGTCATATCAGTGATTGTCCCCTACCAAGTGGGACAGAGGTACGTATAAGAATACGTAGATTTAGCGCTGGTGTCATTCCCAATCCGAGGTAAGAGGTACGTATAAGAATACGTAGATTTAGCGCTGGTGTCCTTCCCAATCCGAGGACAGAGGTACGTATAAGAATACATAGGTTTAGTGCTGGTGTCCTTCCCAATCCGAGGACGGTGGTAAGTAGTCTAGTAGTGGTGAAAGTACTAGTTCTGTCATAGTTATTTAATAACATTCCCAACCCACCGGGAATCCCATTCCTTAAGAGTGTATGAACTCACCTTGGTTTGCTCGGTTAGATTGGTTACTCTAATAAACAGGAATCAAGCACATCCTAATAAGGTACATATAGCAATCAGTTTCTCGTGCATGCATGACACGTATCCTACGTACGGTTTATCTACTCATTACTTCTATCACATAGCACGCACTCGCGTTAACATTTCACGCCCATATAAACATCCCATCTATACCCTTTCAAAAGCAAACATACGATATTGCACATAACACTTTCATTGACATGTAACATGTTTGATCATTATAAGATAACATAACCGACATTTAGACATGCAAATCACTAGTTATATTGTCTGAGCTTAAATATCCAAAACTGGACTGTTTTCGGGTATTTTAATAAAATAGTTAACTTATTCCAAAAATTCCCAAACTTTTACAGAATGTTCTAAACAATCGAAATATTACTGCGTAAAAATATCGGGATCCAATTCATTACCAATATTTTATAAAAAATCATTTACCAGACTGCAATCAGATTCATCACTTTCTGACTGCAGTCCACGGAATAATTTATTTAAAATTCATCATAAGTCCGATTGATGAAATTCCAGTTGGAGCATTACAACGACATCAGTGGTCATCTACAGTACAAATTTCGTGAGCTAATTCTACACAGATTTCAAGTTATGATGAAAAAATAGCACACATTTTCTGCAGTAAAAACGCAGCTTTTGCTGCTGTGAAAAACGACCCTTTAAAAATAGCAAACGAAGTCCAAAAATTATGATTCCGGTGCCATTAGAACCTTATTTCTAAATAACACATTATAGACTCAAAAAATCAGTTTTTCGATAAAATATCGATCTGTTTACAGCCAACTGAAGTTGGCTATAAATGTTTGGACAGAAGCTGTTTTCAGCTTATAGCGCTCTAACGCAAGTTCTATTTGTTCCGTTAACATGTTTAGTGATCAACAACGACATTTAACATCACTTGCAGTAGGTTACCGTTTATTTAACTCATATTTATCATGTCAAGTTCCATTGTTCATATCAGATTTCTAGAGTACAAGTTCTCATCAAGTAACCATCATCAACATAAACAAGACAACATCATACTAGCATTATTTCATCCTATTATATCTTTTAACCACCATAAACATGAAGTAAATAAGGATTAACAAGAAGCTTACAACTAGCTTAAAGCTAGGGAAGATCAAGAAGCAAAAGTAGTGGATAATAGCAAACGAGTGAGGTCCTTCAAATTCCGTGAACACCAAGCTTCGTTAATCACCTTTGTGCACCTTGAATGGAGCTTGGAATGGATGGAAGGAAATCGAAAATGGTGGGAGTGTAAGGGGGTGTTTCGGCCGCAAGCTTGTAGAGGGAGAGAGAGGAGTGTGATGTTGAAGATGGTAGGTGATTATGATGTTTCTTATATTCAATCTTGATCTAATACCCATTGGTCCTAATGTCCCTTATAGTACTAACAAATCCATCAAGTTCCAAGGCAAGATCATGGAAGATATGAAGAAGATCTAGGCAATCTTGGAGTGGTGGGGCCCCTTTGGGCCGTAAGTTTGTATATGGGGGGGGGGGGTTAAATGTAAATTGTTGGGTAAGTAGGTGGTTAGTAGGGTGTTAAGTGAAATATCTAATGTTTAGTGTGTTACATGTATTATGTAATGTGTTATTGTGCCCGGGAACCATAACTAGCTCGGAAAAAATAAAAACAATGTTTCTAGTAATATTTTAGTGTTCCGGGTAATGTCCGGTTGTTCGGTTAGATACCGTCCCGTTAAAGTGTCTAGTTATTCCGTATAGTGTCCTATATATAACTTTTTGTAACACTTTTAATTCCCAACACTTAGGAAAGCTGATGTGTGCAAAATGCAACATATAAATTACATCAATTGTGGCATAAAACTAACCCTTTTTTAGTACTAATGTTGGAAAAAGTGTGCTTTTGTCTTCCTTTTGTATTTTCAGAATTAAATGAGCTCAAATTAACAAAAGAAACAAAAAGACATCAAAATCTAACTTAAATACAAGAAAAGGAACAAGACGTGACATGCCCGACCCCACGACAGCATCTTCCCAAGCAAAACAAGAGGTCAGAAGACTGAACACGCCCCGTGCTCAGTCAGCAAGGGGGCGTGCCCAAGTGTCAGCCGAAAAGACAAAGTGGTAGAAGCTTCTATTGCCCATCACGGGGCCGTGCTCAGCGGACATGGGGCCGTGGTCAACTATAAGATTCGCACAATCCAGGCAAATCTTCATAGTACAAAGATTCTTCTGCACACGGGGTCGTGCTCAGCGGACACGGGGGCGTGGTCAACTAATAAGACAAAGCTGCATTAAATGAATAAAGAGAGGATGTGGACACGGGGTCGTGCCCACTGGACACGGGGCCGTGCCCGAGTTTCTGTTCAGCCTATAAATAAGAGTGCTTGGCTCAAGCTCAAACCATCCCTTGGCACACCACCTCTCTCACACTTCACCCACCACCCACCACCACCATAACACCATCATCCACCACCATCATCCATTGTCCATCGTAGAGTGTGTGAGTCGTCTCGGGATCCAAGATTGATCGTAAGAGTTCTTGACAATCAAGGCCATGTTTGCCTAAGTCTCTTACATCACTTGGTGAAGACAAAGTGTCTAGTGTAATACTTTTTATTTTTAATCTTTTCGCACTTTTTACTTGGTTTTGTATTAATGACTTTAATAACTAGTTTCTTATGTTGAAGGTGATCTTTCCTTATCGTTTGTCCGTGGTGTCTTGGCATTATTTTACTGTCTATATAAAATAAAAGATTTTCACCATTCATATCTCCACGGTCTATATGGAGGTATGTTGGCTACCTGGTCGGGGGTTAAGGGAACGGTTTGGTAAAGGTCTTGCCATTGTTCAGCGTTTAGAGGTCCTGCAATGGACCTGGGTCAAATTTAGTAGGACCTCCTTCAATACTTAACGGTATTGGATGACGGGGGTCCAAACTCTTTGATCCCCTCATAAGTTAACTACTATTATTACTATAACCCGGCTATTTAGGACTGTATCCCTACTGACTCAGACTACTTAGTCGAGGGTAACGTCACCTCCAAAAGAGGGGCCTACCATAATTTGCATTAATAACTTAATTAATTATCTTCCAATAATCCACCCTTTTAGGATTGTATCCTTGCTGACTCAAACTACTGGGGTGAGGGTAACGTCACCTTCAAAAGAGGGGCCTACTACAATAACTAAGATAATCTCTTAAAATAGTGCAAAAGTGCGGAAATAATCAAAGGTTACACTAGATACGAGTCGGAACCAAGTGATTCATCTTGTCTATCTATTTTTCTTTTATTTTTATTTTCAGCATTTTTAGTTAGTTTTTATTTTTCTTAGCTTAAAACATTTTTCTAAACTTTTTATTTTGATTAGACGTTGAGGATAAACCGGTACTAAAAGCTCTTGTGTCCTTGGACGACCTCGGTATCTTACCAACACTATACTACGCTCACGATGGGTGCACTTGCCCATATGAGTGTCTAGTGTTAGTAAATATCGTGTTTTATAAATTTAAAACTTGACTAAAAAGTGTTAAAGGGGCTTAAAATATACACCTAATATATATAACACTTGACACCCATCAAGTTTTTGGCGTCGTTGCCGGGGACACAATAATTTTAAGAAAGTTAAGAATCAACGGCCTAATCTTTCTTCTTATTTTTCATTTTTTTAAGGATTTTTTTTTAGTTTTTCTGTTTCTGCAGAGCTCAGCACGGGTCGTGCCTGGTCGGACACGGGCCGTGCCCAGCACTATCACTGGCAGTTTTTATTTTCCGAGTTACAGAGGGCTGAGCACGGGGCCGTGTCGGTGCAACACGGGGCCGTGTCCAACTCCCAGTAACAGGGATCCGGAGAACAAACACTGTAAATTTGACCACGGGCCATGTTCGCTGAGCACGGGGCCGTGGTGAACCTTCTGATCAACATTCTTTTCTGTTTTTATCGCAGGACTTGGAACCTTGGTGCCACATTTAAACTTCCTACGTAGTGCATGAGCTCCAGTTCTAGTAGAGACATAAAAGAACCTCTAGAAGAACCCGAACGCTTTCTCAGAAAAAGACTTAAAGCTAAAAATCAAGAGAAAGTTTCGGGGGACCCACTTCCAATGGCGGACCAACGTACCCTCACGGATTACCTACGGCCCACCGTAGGTAATCTCGCCGCCGCTATCAATGCACCGAATGTCGAAGCCAATAACTTCGAACTTCGGCCACATTTGATACAAATGCTTCAAAACTCCGCAACCTTCCATGGGCTTGCGGACGAGGATCCCCATCTACATATTACTAATTTCTTAGAAATATGTGATACCTTTCGGATCAATGAAGCATCAAATGACGCCATCCGCCTTCGAATGTTTCCATTTTCACTAAAAGACCGAGCTAAGGCTTGGCTTAACACCCTCCCAGTTGGCTCGGTAAACACCTGGGATGAACTAGCCCAAAAGTTTCTATATAAGTATTTCCCTCCAGCTAAAACGGCTAAATTAATGACTGAAATTAATACATATTCACAAGAGGATGGGGAATCCTTATATGAAACTTGGGAAAGGTTCAAGGAGCTACTAAGAAAGTGTCCTCATCACGGTCTTGCGGTATGGCAACAAGTATCCACTTTCTACAATAGGTTGTTGCCACACACAAGACAAACACTTGATTCTAGCTCCGGGGGACTCTTAGGTAATCGTCGCCCAGATGAAATATATAATCAAATTGAAGAAATTGCTCAAACCAATTTTCAATGGCATACTCCCCGAGGTAATAAATCTATTGCCCCGGGCGCCCATAAGGTTGGTGAAAGCACCTCTTTACAAGCCCAAATCGAGGCCCTCTCTTCGAAAATCAAAAAGCTAGAAATGACAAAAACGGCCTCAGTTATGGCTTGTGAATGGTGTGGTGGGCCACATGAAAATTGGAGTTGTATGAAAGAATTAGATGAACAAACAGAAATGGTAAACTACATTGATAACAGACCTAGGCCGTCGGGTCCTCCAACGGGTACCTACAACCAAGGATGGCGTAACCACCCAAACCTTGGTTGGAGAGATCCCGGCAATAGTAGTAACCAACAAAACCAACGAACTAACTTTCAGCAACCACAAAATTTCTCTCAACAACAAGGTGGAAGAGAAAGGCTTGAAGATATTGTATCTCGCCTCATCTCCGACACCGAAAAGAAAAACCCAGATCAATTTCAACAATTGGAATCGAATTTTAGAAATCAACAAGCTAGCATTCAAAACATTGAAAAACAATTAAATCAACTAGTTCAAAATTTCTCCGAGAGACCGCAAGGCGCGTTACCTAGTAATACCGAAACCAACCCAAAGGCACAAGTACACCTCATCACATTAAGAAACCGAACCGTGGGTCCCGAGGATGCCCCGCTACCGCCGGTTGAAGGAAGTCAACTCAGCCAAAGCACGACTTCACCCACACCTCAACCAGAAAAGGCTTCTCCACCAAATCAAGAGCCCACCAAGACTCCTCCAATTCCGTACCCCGGTAGGTTAAATCGTCAAAAGACCGATGAGCAATTCGCAAAGTTCGAAAATTTACTAAAACAATTGCATGTTAATATTCCTTTTATTGAGGTCCTAACCCAAATGCCTAAATATACAAAATTCATGAGGGATTTCCTCACTAACAAAAGGAAAATTGAATCATTGCAATTAGTTAACTTAGGCGAAGAATGCTCCGCCTTAGTACTCAACAAACTTCCACAAAAGAAAATCGACCCCGGAAGCTTCACAATTCCTTGCTCGATTGGGGAATCCCCCGTTCGTAATGCATTAGCCGATCTTGGGGATAGCATTAACCTCATGCCCACATCGATGTTCAAACGACTCGGCCTAGGAACAACAAGCCCTACAAAGATGAGCATACAACTCGCCGACAGATCCGTCAAATTCCAACAAGGTGTCGCTGAAAATCTATTGGTAAAAGTTGACAACTTCGTTTTCCCAACCGAATTTGTCATCCTAGACATGGAAGAAGACACCGATGTCCCTCTCATCCTCGGAAGGCCATTTCTAGCCACCGCCCAAGCGGTGGTGGATATGAATGACGGAACGTTAACATTTAAGTTTGGGGACAAAGAAGTGAAGTTTGAATGTGGAAAAAGAGTAGAGGACGAAGACCCGGTCAACTACATGAAGGTCATAGACTCAAGCTTGGATGACGCTCTCCGACGGTGTAACATGGGATGCAATACATCCCACTTGGGTAACATATGACCAGGCTTTGGGTCTAGCCAAGGACCCTTATAAACGTGGCGCACCACGGAGGCATTCCGCGAAACTATCCTTAGTTTAGTTTAGATTAATTTTCATGTTTTCTAGTTAGTTTTAATTTTCAGGAATAAAACACACTTGAGATGGCAAAGGATACAAGGGAAACTTGAACCAGCACCCCCATGCAGGAAAACAGAGCCGTCCGACAAAATTCTTCGTTTACAGTAAGCTCGGCACGGGCCGTGTCCGCCCAACACGGCCCCGTGCTGCACAGTCTGCAGAAAAAGACCCAGTTCAGGTAACTGGACACGGGCCGTGTTCACCCAACACGCCCACGTGTCCAGGCTTCTGTTTCTCTTGATTTAATTTTGTTACTGGCACTTGAACACGGGGCCGTGCCCGGACAACACGGGGCCGTGTTCAGCGCCCAGTAACACAAAATTTTTGCTTTTTACACCTTTTTACACATTCAATCAACCTAAAAACTTATTTTTGGGACACATTGAGGACAATGTGTAATTTAAGTGTGGGGGGGATGCTAAAACCTTGAATCTTGCAAGTCCTAAATACAAGCCTTACACAAAACTCTATTGGAATCGCTAATCACCCCAAATTTTTTCAAAAATTTTCATTTTTTTTACTTGTCTAGATCTAACTCGGGAATTTCAAGTTCTAAGAAGGTTATATTTTTACGAATTTACAACCGAGAGCGTCGTGATAAAAATAACCAACATAAGAAAATTATGAAAAGGCATGGCAAACTTAGTTAAAATTTGATTATATATACTTGATCACATAAAAACTCATTCCCACAAAAGTGAGTTTTGAGCCTTTATGGAGCATACAATTACATATCATTAGACTAAATGCTCATTTTTCGTTTCTTGTGTGAATAGCCGCCTGGTTCTTACGACTCTAGAACTTGCCATGACAATACATTCCCAGTCCTTACCAACTTAAACCCGAGTAAGTAAATGATGGAGGCATTAGGACTAACCCTTTTTATTTCTACACCATTATTTTCTTTTTTTTTCCACCTACCCAAAATCCCCCTAGTTAGCCCCTTTGAGCCTAAACCTTTTCATTTCATAACCCAAACAAACACTCTTTTTACCCACCAAAACCTTTTTTCATTTTTAACCCTTTTTTTAGTAACTAGCTCGGTTTCTCATATGACTTTTTAAAAAAAAAATGTTGATTATGAAGCAAAAACAAATAAACAAACAAGTTTATCAAAAATGACTTTGTTTGAAAAATAGCTTCATAAAAATAAAAATGGAAAAATAGAAAGTCTTACGAAAACCGACGCTTGTTACGCTTTTCGCCCTTTTTCTACTAACCACTAACCACCAACCCAACCACCTACCTTTAACCCAAGCCTAACCCTTCACCCAAAGTCCTCTTGATATTTACAAAGGTATATAAGTTAAAAAGGAGGAGGATTGATTGCTTGGCAAGCCTATGGTAGGAGTAAGTTCCATGCCGCTCTCGAGTGATCCACAAAAATACATTTTCGGCCGAGTGTTGAGTGATCCCCGTGAGGTATGTGTACTTGTATATAAATAGAATTTTAAAAAGGCATGTTATGCCCTAATAAGTAATTTATCTTATGAAAAGTTTTAAATAAATCATGACGAATAGGATTGTAAATAAATAAAAATAAAAATAAATAAAGAATCTTGGACATCCCGACACTCTATGACAAGCCCAAAAACCTTCTTCTCTACCCATTCCATTTGGGAGTGTAATAGCCACTTATTAAAGAGTTTTGCTTGAGGACAAGCAAAGATTCAAGTGTGGGGGTATTTGATGTATGCAAAATGCAACATATAAATTACATCAATTGTGGCATAAAACTAACCCTTTTTTAGTACTAATGTTGGAAAAAGTGTGCTTTTGTCTTCCTTTTGTA
Source organism: Helianthus tuberosus (assembly GCA_030545235.1). Lineage (NCBI taxonomy): Eukaryota > Viridiplantae > Streptophyta > Magnoliopsida > Asterales > Asteraceae > Helianthus > Helianthus tuberosus. Next base: position 25,171 of record JARYGA010049651.1, read on the forward strand.
TTTTCAGGATTAAATGAGCTCAAATTAACAAAAGAAGCAAAAAGACATCAAAATCTAACATAAATACAAGAAAAAGGAACAAGACGTGACATGCCCGACCCCACGACAGCATCTTCCCAAGCAAAACAAGAGGTCAGAAGACTGAACACGCCCCGTGCTCAGCCAGCACAGGGGCGTGCCCAAGTGTCAGCAGAAAAGACAAAGTGGTAGAAGCTTCTATTGCCCACCACGGGGCCGTGCTCAGCGGACACGGGGCCGTGGTCAACTATAAGATTCGCACAATCCAGGCAAATCTTCATAGTACAAAGATTCTTCTGCACACGGGGTCGTGCTCAGCGGACACGGGGGCGTGGTCAACTAATAAGACAAAGCTGCATTAAATGAATAAAGAGAGGATGTGGACACGGGGCCGTGCCCACTGGACACGGGGCCGTGCCCGAGCTTCTGTTCAGCCTATAAATAAGAGTGCTTGGCTCAAGCTCAAACCATCCCTTGGCACACCACCTCTCTCACACTTCACCCACCACCCACCACCACCATAACACCATCATCCACCATCATCATCCATTGTCCATCGTAGAGTGTGTGAGTCGTCTCGGGATCCAAGATTGATCGTAAGAGTTCTTGACAATCAAGGCCATGTTTGCCTAAGTCTCTTACATCACTTGGTGAAGACAAAGTGTCTAGTGTAATACTTTTTATTTTTAATCTTTTCGCACTTTTTACTTGGTTTTGTATTAATGACTTTAATAACTAGTTTCTTATGTTGAAGGTGATCTTTCCTTATCGTTTGTCCGTGGTGTCTTGGCATTATTTTACTGTCTATATAAAATAAAAGATTTTCACCATTCATATCTCCACGGTCTATATGGAGGTATGTTGGCTACCTGGTCGGGGGTTAAGGGAACGGTTTGGTAAAGGTCTTGCCATTGTTCAGCGTTTAGAGGTCCTGCAATGGACCTGGGTCAAATTTAGTAGGACCTCCTTCAATACTTAACGGTATTGGATGGCGGGGGTCCAAACTCTTTGATCCCCTCATAAGTTAACTACTATTAATACTATAACCCGGCTATTTAGGACTGTATCCCTACTGACTCAGACTACTTAGTCGAGGGTAACGTCACCTCCAAAAGAGGGGCCTACCATAATTTGCATTAATAACTTAATTAATTATCTTCCAATAATCCACCATTTTAGGATTGTATCCTTGCTGACTCAAACTACTGGGGTGAGGGTAACGTCACATTCAAAAGAGGGGCCTACTACAATAACTAAGATAATCTCTTAAAATAGTGCAAAAGTGCGGAAATAATCAAAGGTTACACTAGATACGAGTTGGAACCAAGTGATTCATCTTGTCTATCTGTTTTTCTTTTATTTTTATTTTCAGCATTTTTAGTTAGTTTTTATTTTTCTTAGCTTAAAACATTTTTCTAAACTTTTTATTTTGATTAGACGTTGAGGATAAACCGGTACTAAAAGCTCTTGTGTCCTTGGACGACCTCGGTATCTTACCAACACTATACTACGCTCACGATGGGTGCACTTGCCCATATGAGTGTCTAGTGTTAGTAAATATCGTGTTTTATAAATTTAAAACTTGACTAAAAAGTGTTAAAGGGGCTTAAAATATACACCTAATATATATAACACTTGACACCCATCAAAAGCATACATGACTATTTAGTCCATTTTCTGCACAAGACTAATATGTTAACAAGCACATGTAAGTATGACGCAGTAATTAGAAAGCAGTTAAGTAATTCAACACAGTCATCAAGCACTTTAATTAACATTAATAAATCGTACGGATACATGTAATTATGAGGGTTCTCACATTCTCCCCATGTTAAGAAAATTTCGTCCTGAAATTTAGCACGTGGTTACTGAGGAAGCTAGTTAAGTTGCGTTGGTTTCCTGGTTTTCCTGGGGTGTCACATCATCCCCCCGTTGGTTTGGAATTTCGTCCTGAAATTCTGCAGTAGCTTTAGCCTCAGTAGTGGTTGCACTTTTCTTAAACAAATGGGGATACTTGTGTTTCATTTGGTCTTCTCGTTCCCAGGTATACTCTGGGTCACGACGGGAGTTCCAACGAACTCGAACAAGGGGTATTCTGGTACGCTTGAGAATCTTAACGTCTCGGTCTGTGATTTCAACTGGTTCCTCGACGAATCGCAACTAGTCGTCGATTGTGAGCTTCTTGAGAGGAACTATGAGGGTCTCATCTGACAGACACTTCTTCAGATTCGACACATGGAAAACATTGTGAACTCCGCTGAGTTCTTCGGGTCGATTCAACTTGTAAGCGACTTTGCCAATTTTCTCAATGATTTCGAACGGTCCGACATAGCGCGGATTGAGTTTGCCTCGTTTACCAAAACGAACTACACCTTTCCAAGGTGAGACTTTAAGTAGCACTCGATCCCCAACCTGGAACTCGAGTGGCTTCCTTCGCTTATCAGCATAGCTTTTCTGACGGTCACGAGCTGCCGCCATTCGTTGTCGTATTTGAGCAATCTTTTCGGTTGTGTCTACCACAAGTTCTAGGCCTGTGATTTGGCTGTCACCAACTTCTGCCCAACAAAGAGGTGATCGGCACTTCCGTCCGTACAATGCCTCGAACGGAGCGGCCTGGATACTGGTGTGGTAACTGTTGTTATACGAAAACTCCACTAACGGGAGGTGTTTTTCCCAGCCATTACCAAAGTCGATTACACATGCCCTAAGCATGTCTTCAAGGGTTTGGATGGTGCGTTCAGATTGCCCATCCGTCTGTGGATGATATGCCGTGCTCATGTCTAATCGAGAACCAAAGGACTTGTGCATAGCTTGCCACAACTCAGATGTAAAACGTGAGTCACGATCAGAGATGATGGAGGTTGGCACTCCGTGCCTTGATACTACTTCCTTTAGGTAGATGTCTACTAGAGTAGAAAATTTGTCGGTTTCCTTGATAGCCAAGAACTGTGCAGACTTAGTCAATCGATCCACTATCACCCAAATAGTGTCATTTCCGCGTTGAGATCTAGGCAGGCCAGTAACGAAATCCATGGAAATTTTCTCCCATTTCCATTTAGGTATCTCTGGTTGTTGAAGTAGGCCTGATGGTTTCTGGTACTCGACCTAGACCCTAGCACAAG
>JARYGA010049652.1:0-35952 GCA_030545235.1 Helianthus tuberosus
ACAAGAATTGGGAGGGAGTGTACTTACACTCGAACCCAGAAAACACAAGCATGTAAAATGGTTTAGACAAGAATTGGGAGGGAGTGTACTTACACTCGAACCCAGAAAACGCAAGCATGAAAAATGTTTTAAACAAGTATCGGGAGGGAGTGTACTTACACTCGAACCCGGAACATGCAAATATGTCCCTTAACGGGTCGTTTTTGTAAAACACCAAACTTAAGGGCAAAGTCTGAATATAAAAATGAAGCGAGGTCTTAATGCATACCGGGAGGGTTGCAATAATAACGACTTCGGTAAAACACCCGGTTAATGGGTAAGAATTAAACACATGCGTAGAAATCAAGAGACGTGAACACGGGTTGAGAAATCAAAGGACTTGGATTACGAGTTATGACTATAAAATCTCGTAAATAGAAAATTGTGAGTAAATATGTTCAACTATTCGAAGTCGAATGGGTTGAATAAAGAATAAAGTTGATTATTATAAGTGATGGATTTCACATTAATAAGTCAAACAAGTTGAATACAATATAACGCCGAATGGCACTAATGAACGTTAGCCAGATAAAGGTAGCGTTCAATGCAAGAGAATAATAAGCCCGGTAATGGGATATAACCAAATAAGAATATATGCAAATCAAATAACAGTAAGCATAAGAACAAACTGACGCGTAATTAACGTCGGAAGTCATAAAGTCGGAAGAATTAGTCCGGAAGTAAACAAATGAGACCTTAGACTACAGTCAAGGTCAACTGAAGTTCAAGGGTGAAAATAAACGATTCCAAACATACTAAGAAATGCCTGAAGCTATATGTGTACATATACATTTGAATATAGACAAGAATAAAAGATGATCTACGGGATCATCATAACCTACGGGATTAAACACAGTGTTAAGGTCTACGGACCAAAAAGACCCTCGGGTCATAAAGAGAAGGAAACGAGTTGTTAATATCTCACCTTAAGAAGGTGAAGAACTTAAAGAACTGGCCTATGGGGCTAAGTGAAAGAATCTACGGGTCAGTAGTGTATAACAAGGGGAACTAGTTGTGATTCCCCGCATAAAACTAAAACTTCGGTTTTAGCAAGAAATAATGTTTTTACAAACATAAATTCTGATAGGAATTTAAATAATAAGCATGAAGGATACAAGTCTTGACACCGATAGGCGCAAGACGATATATTCAAAAAGTCTTATTTTCGAAAATAAAAGGTTGATGCAAACTAAACTCGATGTGACACGATCACGGTTAGGAAATGTAATGCGAAGTAAGATCACATTATAACCAAGCGAGTGGTAAAAAGTAACTGGACTAATAAGTCTAGTTAGTGAGACCGGTTAAGGCCATTTAAATAAATTTGGTCTCTTGTAAGCGATGGATTCGGTATAACTAAACCGAATAAATGAATTTGGAAACAAAAGAGATTGTTGCTAAAAGTGAAAGATTTCACTAAAGACCATTAAGCGGGTCAAAGTAACGGATTCATAAGGGAATTCGATAATATATGAAAGCGATGGATATCGCTAAGTTAACTACACTAGTAGAAAGAACGAGATTACGTTATTTGGAAATTACACTATCTCGTATGAGATATGTAGACAATTAGTAACCAAAAGAGATGTTACCGCACTTTCGGGTAATACTAACGAATGGTTAAAAAGAATGAGAAATGTTTAAAATATTTCTCGGATCGAATACATTGAGTTTAAACTCAATGAATTATGTAAGAAAAGGTTTCGAGGACGAAACCTCTTTAAGGGGGGTAGACTTGTAACACCCCGAAAATGGGTTTGGTAATTAACCCATGTTAATACTAAAAGACGGGTAAAATATCGTTAGTGGTAAAAGTAACCCGGTAAATATTAGGATTTAAATAGTTAATCCTAATAATAAATAAAAAGTGAATAAAAGCTTTTAAGAAATAAAAGCTTAGAAGGCCCGAGCTAACGGGACCTAAAATAAACTTAGTCATAAATATTCCCGAATCCGCTAAATTAACTAGGAATATTTAACCTAGTTAATAAGTAGGAAAATTGTTAAAAGAAATAAGTAGGTTGTGGCCTACTTAATAACGAACCAAACACGAGGGGTTAAAGCTGGATAACTAGAAAAGTTATTTAATAAAAACAAACACAAACACACACACACAGTGTGTGTTCTGGGGCGACATCAGGGAGCTCCCCATGGAGCCAAACCCTAACAAGCACAAATCCAAGAAATTGAGAGGCCAAATCAGTCCCAAATCGAAATCCAAGCTCGTATTCATGAACACCTAGTTGAAAGGATCACAAGGTATGTAAAATTGTGACGTTTTGATCCATCTCAAATTCTAGGTTACTTATAAGAAACTGAAATTGAGCTTAATTATGTCATGCATGAGTGAATCTTGAAGTGATATGATGTCTAGGAGTAAACCCTAGTCAATAACATGTTAGATTTTTGGAAAATCTATGAGAGTCATGATGATCCATTGATAAGCTAAGTGGGTTTTATGTTAATATGATGAACCCTAGGAAATAGATTGTTGATCTAGTGTAAATTGACAATTTACAAGTGATTTCAGAAATTATAGAAGTTAACCACTTTGTAAGATGGTTGATTTATGTGAAATTTGGGCTAAGAGATAAGCTAGAGACATGATAAATAAACATGTAAAATTCTGCCCTTAAGGTGTTCGTTGAAATGCCTCAAAGAAGGCTCGAAACTAGAATTTTGTAGTTAAAACACCTAGTTGTGAATGTTTCGACTATTATGCAAAATGTGATTAAAAAGAGTTCTCAATGTGTTAAACGCGATTAGAACTTTGGTTAAAATGGAGGTCTAAAGATAACGCCTACCGGCTAATTTAAAGGGTGCTAAAACTAGTTGATAACTCGAAAATGCAATTAGCATACTAATGGGCATTTGACTATTAAAAAGGTCAAACTGACCTATAATACGATAAATAGCAATTTTGATATGAAATGTATAAGGTGGAATAATCGTATTAGAGTATGATTAAACTAACCACCTTGAAAACGATGATGATAGTTGACGCGTGACAAGCTAGGTGGAAGCTTGGAGTGAAAGCGGGTCAAACAAGTCAAGCATGGAAGAAAAGTGTAGCTCGGATGCAAGGTAAGTGAAACTTACACACTTTTGTAGAATACTTGTTTACTTTACAAGTAATAAATGCGCTAATGATAATAATGAAAATATGGTTCCCGACACGATTGGTACGAGTCGGAACATACAATGGAGATAAAAACCATGGTTTATGGTAAACAGGATAAAACGGTAAATTGGTCATGTAATGACTAAGAGATTTTGAGTTTTGAAAAGATCACCGCGTAGTGTAATCTAATATTGAGATAAAGGGGTAAAAATGGATATTGGTCAAGTATTGACTAATGTAAACCGAAGCCTAACGGAAACCTTTGGCGTAAGCCGAAACGGGTTGAAATTGCAAGAAAAGAAATTAAGAGAAAATGGGATTCGGTAATGAAATCCGGGACGGGATGTATGTATGAATTAGAAATCAAAAACCATGTTTTTGATTTAATAGGCAACGTTGGGCATATAGACCGAACGGGTCAAATGGTGGTGATAACACCATTTGACAATATCGATTAATTTGGTTGTCAAGTCTTATGTTAACAGGAGCGATTAGCAAATCGGATAATCGCGCCGCCATAGATTGTGTGATAAAATAGGCGAGATATAAATCGGGTCTATTTGTTGACCCGAGCCAGGTACGCATATTTTTGTTGTAGTTAAAAGTGATAATTTGGTCGAATTGTTGGTGAGAGTCCTTCATTGTAAAAAGAAGGACCAAAGTCGACCAAAACGCCCTTGTAGGCTAAGTCGAACAAACAACCCTTAGAGGTTGTTTGGAAACGAGACTTATGATTAAACAAAAGCTTAGAACAAGTGTAGATATTGATAGATGTAATTCGTTAGCCAAATAGCTCTATTTGAGTCTTATCGTAAATAACAAACCGAAGGGTATAACTCGGAACATATAGACATACACATTGAAATCCAACACACAAAGAGTTGTAGTTGAAGTTTACTTGATAAGAAATGTAGGAATAAGTTGCTAGAAAGGAATGAAAGCGATTTCAAGCTTTAAAGTGCTTAAATACCCTTAACGGGTCAAAATAAGCATACGAGTGAAAACGGGTTTAAAATGTGTAATAAACCTATGATTAGAACCTAATATGGTAGGTAATATTAATTTGAAGAAGTGTATGTGATTTAGAAATCAAACAATACGTTTGTTTGATAAAATGCACAAACGGGTCAAAATTTGGAAATAGGGCGATTAGCCGAAGACTTAAAAGTCTGAAATTTTGTTAAACCGGATGTTAGATTTTAACTCCATATGATGGAGAATCAAATTACAAACACGTAGGAAGAAACGGGAGGTTAAACGGATAAACGGTTCAAAAGTTACGCGCGTTTTAGTGCGTACGAACGACAAATCAACACAGCAGAAAAATCAAGTTTCTGCTAGGCGTCGCCGACGCGGGAAGGTGGCGTCGCCGACGCCGCCTGGAAATCATGTTTTCTGTCGACGCCAGTTGCCCCTGGTCGACGCCAGATGTGGAGTCGTTGACGCCACCTAACTCGGAAAAATGCTATTTTTGTCATTTTTAACGCTTGTACTTGTTTGGACTTCATATTTGACTATCAAAACTAACTTTTAGGTTGGTTTTGATTATAGGTACACCTTGGATGCCGGAAGACGATCAAAGCTCAACGAAGAACCGAACACGATACAATTACATGCTTCCGCACTATGCCACGTTGTAAATTTTAAACAACGAATTCCGATTACGTTATGTAGAGTAAATTATAATTTGTAAAAGTTTTTAATAAACCCGTATTTCCGAGGTATATGTAAATCATAAATTTCATGATTATTTTCCCAAAATATACGTTAAACCTTGTATTATAAGAACGGGTGTTACACCAAGACAAGATGATCTTCGTACCTTGCTTATGGATGAAGCCCATAAGTCTTGTTATTCTATTCATCCTGGCTCAGATAAGATGTATAAGGATCTTCGTATTCAGTATTGGTGGACTCGTATGAAGAAAGACATTGCCTTATATGTATCAAAATGCCTTACTTGTCTTAAGGTTAAGGCTGAACATCAATGTCCTTTAGGTTTATTGGAGCAACCAGAGATCCCAGTTTGGAAATGGGAAAACATCGCTATGGATCTTGTTACCAAATTTCAAGAAAGGTCATGATGCCATCTGGGTAGTCGTTGATCGTCTTACTAAATCAGCGCATTTCTTGCCAATCCGTGAGGATTTTTCTGCTGACAGACTTGCTAAAATCTATGTGGATGAAATTGTAGCTCGACATGGTGTTCCTTTGAACATCATTTCTGACAGAGATGCTCGCTTCACTTCTCATTTTTGGAGAACCATGCAATCTGCTATGGGGACCCAACTTAATCTGAACACAGCTTATCATCCGCAAACGGATGGTCAATCTGAAAGAACAATCCAGACTCTGGAGGATATTCTTAGAGCTTGTGTGATCGATTTTGGTGGTAGTTGGGATTCACATCTTCCGTTAATTGAATTCTCCTACAACAACAGTTATCACTCCAGCATCAACATGGCTCCTTTCGAGGCTCTCTATGGTCGAAAATGTCGTTCACCAGTCTGCTGGAATGAGATCGGTGAGGCTCAGCTTACTGGACCTGCCCTCATTCTAGAGACAACAGATAAGGTTAAGAAAGTTCGTGATAACCTTCAGACAGCTATATGCCGTCAAAAGAGTTACGGGGACCTAAAACGCAAGCCCTTGGATTTTCAAGTCGTTGATCGTGTATTACTTAAGGTCTCACCTTGGAAAGGTGTGATCAGATTTGGAAAGAAAGGAAAACTTGCACCTAGATACGTTGGACCATTCAAGATCGTCGAAAGAATTGGTAAGGTAGCCTACAGACTTGAGTTACCTCCTGAACTTGGAAATGTTCATCCAACCTTCCACGTATCCAATCTCAAGAGGTGTTTAGCTGATGAGAACCTCCACATACTACTTGACGAAATTCGTGTTGATAAAACACTGAAATTTGTTGAGAAACCTGTGGAAATCATGGAACGTGAAGTCAAGTGGCTTAATCGCAAGCGCATTCCTTTGGTCAAAGTTCACTGGGAATCTAAACGTGGACCTGAGTTTACTTGGGAATGCGAAGATCAAATGAAGGCGAAGTATCCACATCTATTCCCACGAGTTTCCTCTAAATAAATTTCGGGACGAAATTTCCACAAGTAGGGGAGACTGGAACATCTGTGCTTGTAATCATTGTGAACAGTTCAGTTATCAATAAACAATGTTATTCAACCCCAATGTTTGTTTTGTTATGTTTGACATTTTTCCATGTTTTGACTTTTGTTCGATTTCAAACTCTATATCGCTTTCTAGAGCGTTATACGCCAACTGGTGCATAAACGTACACAGTTTAATGCGACAAAAACTCTGAAACATCAACATATACTTAACATACCTTAAATAACCTTTACATAACTTAGAAATAAGTTTTAAAGGCTTTGGTATGGCAAAAACAAGTTAATTCGCCTACAGGGACTAAATTTGACAAACTACGAAAGTATGCCAATTTGAACTGTAACAGACATTTCGGAACATGACCATAAGTTAAACACACCTTAAATATCCTTTAAATAGCTTAGAAATAGGCTTTGAGGGGTTCGGTGTGCTAAAATAAACTTTTGGGTCATTCAGGGACTAAAAGCGTCAAAAAGTGCATAAGTTTGCATTTTCGCGCATAACTCACGTTCTGAATACATCCGGACATCCAAAAATTTATGTAAGCACTAAAATATTTTATTTTAGTGTTTGGCATGAGAAAAATCCATTCGTTGCGCAATTTGGATCGTTTTTCGCGCTTATGCGCATTCCATCGTAATTAAGCGAACATCGAGATCGTACGACCAAACGAACCAACATCCGACATATTTTTGAGCATGTTTCATGTCTACAATGTTTAGGCATCATTTTAGGGCTTTAAAGTTGGCTTAACGGGCCTTAAACATGTCGGAAATGGCTTTAATGCATAACAGGGACCTAAACTGTCAATTCAGCAAAGTTGTTTCTGATCAGAAGGGCCAGGCGGCCCGCGTAAACTCTTGGTGTCCCCTTACGTAGCCCGTGTCAGGCTCCCAGATCAGAATAATCAGCTTTAACAGCTGATTACAGCTGTTAACCACTCAAAACTCACCCACACTTGCCCTTTCTTGGTCATGAGGGGCCATTTTGAGTTACCACAAGGTTTCAACAAGTGTATGGTCAAGATCAAAGCACGTTATTCGATAAACGATCCTAACGGTTCCAACATTCCTATAAATACCCATTCGTCCCAACTCCAAAAACCCACAAATCTGATCTAAAGCTCTAAGTTGAAGCCATTGCTTCATACCTGAGCTATTTGATCAAGATTTACTAGCGGGGACCCTTTGTAAGTGTTCTTTCATTCTTTTCATCCGTTTTAGCGTTAAAGTCAAACCTTGTTTGACTTTCTACGTTGACCAGTTTATGGTCAATGCGAAGTTCGTTTGAACTTCATAACGTGAGCGTAATCACGATGGTTATAGTCCCTAGCGACTTTACCTACTGATTACCACGTTATCTAGACTCAGTGACGAGTCGTAGTTTCGGCCAAAATGCGTGTTATTGCGTATTTTGTAACCAAACTACTCTTAGGTATCAAAATTGTTTGTTTTGATACCAAACCTGTTTTCTAAACTTAGTTAAGCATGTTTTAACATGCTTAGCTCGTCACTTTTAGTTTTGTGCTTGTCTAGGGTCGTAAGGGTAAGCGATCTAAACAATCGCTTATACTTTCGAACCTGACCCGTTTGGTCGATCATTAGGATCCGACCAAACACATTAGGTAACCATAGTTGTATAGGGAATAACCTTCCGAGGTTATACCTTATGGTCACATCGTTTGAGTAGTTGTATGATAGGTAATATATATGCCTTAGGTAAATTACCAAAATGCCATTTTAACGCCAAAATTCATTTTAAGCATATGTAACATAACTTTTGGTATCTAAACTGATTTGGTAACAATATTAGACATGTTAAGGCATATTTTACTTATCATAGGACTAGTTAGGCATTCCGAACGCGTTTTACGCGAACGACGCGTTAAAGTAGCATAAGCTACCTAAACGGGTCGTAATGGGTCGTAAGCACTTAGGTTAGGTTTCATTTTAGTATGTAGGCCTTGTTAAACCATATTACCTGAGTTCCCCTACTCATTTGGTTTACGAGCCCTCATTCTATCCAATCCTCTGATTTTAGGTCCGGTATATTAACATAGTTACCTATATTAGGTGCCGTTTGATATCCGTGATCTCTAGCATTGTTTGGTTGTTACTCAAGGACTACTAAGCAATCTCAAGTGAGTACATAGACCCCTCTTTTGGCGTTTTCCAAATATTTTGGGGTGAAACACATGTGCCTAGTTGTTACTTTCGTGCCTTTCATGCTTTCATATCATATGCTTGTTATGTTCATTAGTACATTATAGTACATGATTTCATTACATTTTATGCTATGTATGTCCATTGTGTGCATACTTAGAACATCATTTTACATTGCATTTCACGCTATGTATGTTCATTTGATTACATACTTAGTGCATTGTTTTCACATGCTTACATTTTTGGTATGACATTTGGTTTGTTTAAATGGGACAAAAATACATTCATTAACATTAGCTACGCCATTCGTTAGTAGGTAGTGGTACCATAGGAATTGACAACTCCCGTTCCTGACATCCTAGGTATGTTTGGATGGAAGGAATGACCGAATTCGATAAACATAACACAGATAAACCTTTAATTTGTTTAAAGGTCTATCACAACAGTCACAAGGCTTGAATGTATGCATTTTCACAATACCGCATAGATGTTTGTATCAGTATAGCATGCATTTGTTCCACAAAACATAACTTTGATTTAAACTATGTTTAATTCAATACCCTGTTTTTGTGCATTTTACCTATGGTTTAGTTGATGTATTCCACTTGCCATACATGATATTTTTTGATACACAATTCATGATTTACATTAAACATAAACATTTTGACATTAATATACACATTTAGTGATTTACATTAGACATGGACATTTTGATATGGTTTACACAATAACACTTGACAATTGATTTATACATGAACAATTTACATTGGTGGTTGGTTTGGGTAAATGATTTGAGTAACGAGGCGTGTATAATATGATACAAACATGGTGGATACGCCGCTGGTACTTCCTATATATAAGTGTTTGTATAATATTACATATCGTAGCGTTATTTAAATCATTTCAGTATAGACATATTACATTTTACACAAATAACATATCTTTCACAAGACATTGTTTTACAAAACAGTTTATTTTATACAACTCATTTTATTTGGTTATTTCATTAACCATACACCTTTCTTTTATATAATCTGATTTCTTATCGAGTTTTCATATGATTTATAAAAGAAAACACTTAACAGGATTCATGACTAATTTTTATTAAACCTTTCTTCTAAAACCCAAGTCATGAATCCTATTTTTACAAAACCTATGTATCTCACATGCATTTTTATGCTGACATACCTATTTTCACATGTGTTTTCAGGAGCTGTTGCTTAGGATGATGATCGTGACACTAGGGCGGACCTGTGCCTTAGAGACTTAAAATAAAGATTGAACTAGTTTAATTACGTTCTGAGCTCTTTATTTCCTGTTTTAAGACAATGTAACTCTCATGTTTAATAAATAAAATATAACTTTGTATGCCATGGTTGTGAAACAATTAATTCTGTTACAACACTCCCCAGCGTTTCCGCCACGATTTGATGTCCTACGTGGTCGGGGTGTGACATCATGGTTAATAAAAAAACAAAATTGCCACCTATAAGTTTAATACACCTTGTACTTCACTTGTTTCTAAAAATTGAAACATTTCACTTTACGCATGGTTGATAAAAAAATAAAAAAAATGATTGGGTGTATTTGGTTGCAGGTGATGCGTGTTGTCGTGTATATAAATTCATGTATATATTAAGCCCTTTTTAACACTTTAGCCAAGTTTTAAATTTATAAAACACGATATTTTACTAACACTAAACACACATATGGGCAAGTGCACCCATCGTGAGCGTAGTATAACGTTGGTAAGATACCGAGGTCGTCCAAGGACATAAGAGCTTTTAGTATCGGTTTATCCACAACGTCTACTCAAATCAAAAATTTAGAAAAGGTTTTAAAAGTGAAAATTAAAAACTAAAAATGCTGAAAAATAAAAATAAAATAAAAACAGATAGACAAGATGAATCACTTGGATCCGACTCGCCTTTAGTGTAACCTTTGATGAATTTCGCACTTTTGCACTTTTTAAGAGATTATCTTAGTTATATTAGTAGGCCCCTCTTTTGAAGGTGACGTTACCCTCAACCCAGTAGTTTGAGTCAGCAAGGATACAATCCTAAAGGGTCGGAAAATTGAAAGATAATTAATTAAGTTATTAATGCGTAATGTGGTAGACCCCTCTTTTGAAGGTGACGTTACCCTCGGCTAAGTTGTTTGAGTCGGCAGGGATACAATCCCAAGTAGCCAGGTTAATGTCATAATAGTAGTTTACATATGAGGGGATCAAGCCATTCGAACCCCCGCCATCCAATACCAGTGGGTATTGAAGGAGGTCCTAGTACGCTTGACCCATGTCCTTGCAGGATCTATACACTGAACAAGGCAAGAACCTTACCAAACCATTCCCTTAACCCCCGACCAGGTAGCCAACATATCTCTATATAGACCGTAGAGATATGAATGGTGTAAATCTTTTATTTTATATAAACCGTAAAATAACGCTAAGACACCACGGACAAACTATAAGAAAGTTTTACCTTCAACATAAGAAACTAGTTATTAATGTCATTAATATAAAACCAAATAAAAAGTGCGAAAAGATAAAAAAACAAAAGTATTACACTAAATGCTTGTCTTCACCAAGTGATGTAAGAGACTTAGGCAAACATGGCCTTTGATTGTCAAGAACTCTTACTATTAATCTTGGAGCCCAAGACTACTACACACACTCTATGATGGATGATGGATGATGGTGGTGGATGTGGGTTGTGTTGGTGGTGGAGTGTGGGTGAAGTGTGAGAGAGGTGGTTTGCCAAGGGATGCTTTTGAAGTGAACCAAGCACCTCTATTTATAGCCTGCATCGAAGCCCGGACACGGCCCCGTGTCCACCCACTTTCTCTTTCTTCATTAATTGCAGTTTGTCTGCATTAGTTGACCACCCCTCCATGTCCACTGGGCATGTCCCCGTGTGCAGAAACGTATCTGTACTATCAAGATTTGCTTGAATTCTGCGAAAGCGTTGATGATGTGCGGTAAGTGTCGTATATATTAGGTGTATATTTTAAGCCCTTTTTAACACTTATTTTAGCCAAGTTTTAAATTTATAAAACACGATATTTCACTAACACTAAACACACATATGGGCAAGTGCACCCATCGTTGAGTGTAGTATAGCGTTGGTAAGATACCGAGGTCGTCCAAGGACACAAGAGCTTTTAGTACCGGTTTATCCTCAACGTCTAACCAAAATAAAAGTTTAGAAAAAAAAAGTTTTAAACTAAGAAAATTAAAATCTAACTAAAATGCTGAAAATAAAAATAAAAGAAAAACAGATAGACAAGATGAATCACTTGGTTCCGACTCGTATCTAGTATAACCTTTGATTATTTCCGCACCTTTGCACATAATTAAGAGATTATCTTAGTTATTGTAGTAGGCCCCTCTTTTGAAGGTGACGTTACCCTCACCCCAGTAGTTTGAGTCAGCAGGGATACAATCCTAAAAGGGTGGATTATTGGAAGATAATGAATTAAGTTATTAATGCAGTATTGTGGTAGGCCCCGCTTTTGGCGGTGACGTTACCCTCGGCTAAGTAGTCTGAGTCAGCAGGGATACAGTCCTAAATAGCCGGGTTATAGTATTAATAGTAGTTAACTTATGAGGGGATCAAAGAGTTTGGACCCCCGCCATCCAATACCGTGAAGTATTGAAGGAGGTCCTACTAAATTTGACCCAGGTCCATTGCAGGACCTCTAAACGCTGAACAATGGCAAGACCTTTACCAAACCGTTCCCTTAACCCCCTACCAGGTAGCCAAGATACCTCCATATAGACCGTGGAGATATGAATGGTGAAAATCCTTTATTTTATATAGACAGTAAAATAATGCCAAGACACCACGGACAAACGATAAGGAAAGATCACCTTCAACATAAGTAACTAGTTATTAAAGTCATTAATACAAAACCAAATAAAAAGTGCAAAAGATTAGAAATAAAAAGTATTATACTAGACACTTTGTCTTCACCAAGTGATGTAAGAGACTTAGGCAAACATGGCCTTGATTGTCAAGAACTCTTACGATCAATCTTGGATCCCGAGACGACTCACACACTCTACGATGGACAATGGATGATGGTGGTGGATGATGGTGTTGTAATGGTGGTGGGTGGTGGATGAAGTGTGAGAGAGGTGGTGTGCCAAGGGATGAGATGAAATGAATCCAAGCACTCCTATTTATAGGCTGAACAGAGTGCTGGACACGGCCCCGTGTCCGCTGGGCACGGCCCCGTGTCCGTCTGACAATCTCTCTCCTCATTAATTGTAATTCGCAATTACAATAAACGCGCCTGCTGTACTTTCGACACGCCCCCGTGTCCGCTGAGCACGGCCCCGTGATGGGCAATAGAAGCTTCTATAGATTTGTCTTTTCTGCTGCTTCTTGGGCACGGCCCCGTGCTGGCTGAGCACGGGGCATGTTCAGCCTTCTGTCTTCTCCTTTTTGCTTTGGAAGGTGCTGTTGAGAGGTCGGGCAGTCCACTAATGTTCCTTTCCTTGTATTATGTTGGATTTTGCTGTCTTTTTGCTTCTTTTGCGTTTTTGAGCTCATTTAATCCTGAAAATACAAAAGGAAGACAAAAACACTCTTTTTCCAATATTAGTACTTAAAAAGGGTTAGTTATATGCCTCATTTGATGTAATTTATATGTTGCATTTTACACACATCAGTTGACCACGGCCCCGTGTCCGCTGGGCACGTCCCTGTGTTGGGAAATAGAAGCTTCTACAACTTTGTCTTTTCTGCAGACACTTGGGCACGCCCCCGTGCTCGCTGAGCACGGGGCGTGTTCAGCCTTCTGATCTCTTGTTTTTGCTTGGGAAGATGCTGTCGAGGGGCCGGGCATGCCACGTTTATTCCTTTTCTTGTAATTATGTTAGATTTTGCTTCATATTTTCTCCTTTTGTTCGTTTACGCTCATTTAATCCTGGAAATACAAAAGGAAGACAAAAACGCACTTTTTTCCAACATTAGTACTAAAAAATGGTTAGTTTTATGCCTCATTTGATGAAATTTATATGTTGCATTTTACACACATCAAATACCCCCACACTTGATTCTTTGCTTGTCCTCAAGCAAAACTCTTTATAATGTGGCTTACACTCCCAAACGGAATGGGTAGAAGAGAAGTTTTGGGCTTGTCTTGAGTGTCGGGATTCCAAGATCTTTATTAGATTTTATTTTGATGTTATTTACAATCCTATTCATTATGATTTCTTTAGAACTTTTCATAAGATAAATTACTTATTTGGGCATAGCCTGTCTCTTTAAAATTCCATTTATATACAAGTTCACATACCTCATGGGAGATCACTCAACACTCGGCCGAAGATGTAGTTTTGTGAAACACTCGAGACCGGCATGGAACTTATTTCTACCATATGCTTGCCAAGCAATTAATCCTCCTCCTTTTTAACTATACACCTTTGTAAATATCAAAAGGACTTTGGGGAAGGGGTAGGCTTGGGTTAAAGGTAGGTGGTTTTGGGTTAGTGGTTAGTAGAAAGGGCGAAAGGCGTAAAAAACGTCGGTTTTCGTAAATTTTTTGTTTTTGTGACTTTTTATTCAAATGAAGCATTTTTCAAACAAAGTTCATTTTGAGGAACTTGTTTGCTTATTGCTAGACTTCATAATTTTTTTAAGGAATGTCACATGAAAACCGAGCTTTTTACTAAAATAAAGGGTTTAAAATGAAAAGGGTTTCGGTGGGTGAAGGGTTTTTGTTTTTGTGGGTTTAGAAATGAAAAGGTTTAGACTCAAAGGGGTTAACTATGGGGATTTTGGGTAGGTGGTAAAAAAAATAATGGTGTTGAAAAAAAAAGGGTTAGTCCTAATGCCTCCATCATTTACTTACATGGGTTTAAGTTGGTAAGGACCGGAAATGTATCGTCATGGCAAGTTATAGACTCATAAGAAACCAAGTGGCTATTCACACAAGAAACGAAAGATGAGCATTTAATCTAAAGATGTGTATTTGTATGCTCAATAAAGGCTCAAAACTCACTTTTTGTGGGAATGGGTTTTTAATGTGATCAAGTATATATAATCAAATTTTAACTAGATTTGTCATGCCGTTTCATAATTTTCTTATGTTGGTTCTTTTTATCACGACGCTATCGGTTGTAATTTGTAAAAATATAACCTTTTTAGAACTTGATATTCCCAAATTAAACCAAAACAAGTAAAAAAATGAAAAAGTTTTTGAAAAAAATTGGGGTGATTAGCTGTTCCAATAGAGTTTTGTGTAAGGCTTGTTATTAGGACTTGCAAAATTCAAGGTTTTAGCACCCCCCCCCCCCCACACTTAAATTACACATTGTCCTCATTGTGTCCCAAAAATAAGTTTTTAGGTTGATTGAATGTGTAAAAGGTATGTTAAAAGCAAAAATTTATGTTACTGGGCATCTGGACACGGGCCCGTGGTGACCGGGCACGGCCTCATGTTCAGATTGCCAGTAGCAGAAAGTAACAGAAGGCTGGGCACGGGGGTGTGTTCAGTGAACATGACCCCATGTCCAATTACCTGAACTGGGCGTTTTTCTGTAGAACCTTGAGTACGGGGCGTGTTGGCTGAGCACGGCCCCGTGCTGAACTTGCTGTAATGAAGAAAAAATGTCGGGAGGTCCTGTTTTTGTGCATGGGATGCTGGTTCAAGCTTCCCTCTGTATCCTTTACCATTCCGAGTGTGTTTTATTCCATTACAACATCATCCAAACACCATTTAATAATTAACACCACCATTCATTAAAGAGAAATAACACATTACATAAGGTCCTAGAAAAGCAGAAAAAATAGAAAACTAAAAAGTCCTACGATAGATAGGTCAAGTGATACATGAAATCATCTAGGGAGTTCTACTCTTATTATAGGAATCAAAAACCTAGAAATAGCTTTCCGGTATTTTAAAGGTTTCGTAGAACTCTGAACTGAGGGGTGTCTTCTAGATGTCGTTGAGCCATTCTTCTATTTTCCTTGGGAGGAAGAAAGCGAGCTCGTTTTCCACAACATCTTGTGGTGGAGGAGCGACGGCATCCGGGACCCCGTGTAGTACGTCTCGAGGGGGTCCGTGTGCATGGCGTACCACTCAACCGGTATGATAATTTTGGTACCACATTCCATGCCCTTTGTGTAATGATTGGTATCAAAGGAGCAGAAGCCAGGATGTTCAACCTTTAGTGCAAAAGGTTGACCTCTCTAAGACACCCTTCTAGACCCACCGATAAATGATTGATACGGTCGACCAGAGCTTCCTCAACCCCCATCATCTCATATATAGCCTCTCTCAAAGCATATAAATAATTGATGAGGGAATCTTCTACCGATGACCTTCTCCCTTGACGGTTGTTTCTAGATTGCGATGAAGACGTTCCATTGTTTCTTCTCGACATTCTAAGAAAACAGACCGAAAAGAGTTCATTTTAGTGCAACAGTTCCTCGAACACGGCCCCATGCTCAATGAGCACGGCCCCGTGTCCACCTGTCTACAGATTTTTGGAACAAGGAATCTGTGACAACCCTCATAATTCCATGTATTCCGTACAAATTTATTATTGCTAACTAAAGTACTTGATGACTGTGCTGAATCATTTAACTGCTCTCTGATTTCTGTGTCATGCTTACATGTATTTGTTAACATACTAATAGTATACAGAAAAATTACTAAATAAGTCCGGTATGCTTTCCTGAGTGTTGAAAATTAAAAACGTTACAAAAATATATATATAGGACGCTCTACGGATTAATTAAGCAGTTTAACGAAACAGTATCGAACCGAACAACCGGACTTTACCTGGAACATAAAAATATTGCCAAACACAATGTTTTCACTTTTCTAGGCTAGTTAGGGTCCCCGAACACCCTAACACCCTTTATATTAGTAAACACACAAACATCCTAACTAAAGTACCTTTAGATTTCAACTAAATGGTAACCATAACATTTCAACCCAACCCCTACCCCCCTCCCCCATTTTGACGGTCATGAGTGTGGAGACATCCCCACACTTCTTTTCATTATTTTATTAGCTTATGTTGGGTGATTAGGGGCATAAAATACAATGGTTAAAGATGTAACTTGGGTAATATAAAGGCACAAGAGTTCACTATCTTCTTTCATTCATCACATTCCAACAAACAACTCCTTCTTCTCCTCCTACACCTCACGGCCGCCACCCCTCCACCACACCACCACCACTTCCAAATGTTGTTCAATCATTTCTCATACACTCAAAGGTGCTACGGGTCATACAATGAAGCTCGGTGCTCTCGGAAGTGGAAGGACCTTCTCCATTCGCAATTAACCACCACATTTCTTCACTCGAACTTCCCTAGCCTTGAGCTAGTGGTAAGAACTTAGATCCGTTCATTCTTCATGTTATTTAAGTGATTAATAGGTGATTTAATGATTAAAATTATGAAACACTAAAGCACTTGCACTAAACTCTTGAACATATGGAATAAAAGATGGATAAAGAGAAGTTATGTGTATAAATCATGTAGATCTTGTGTTGTTATGATTCTTGGTTGATTATCTGATGTGTTGCTGGTTAATATTGATGTTTGACGTTGTTGTGATCACTAAACATGTTAACGGAATCAATCGAACACAAGTTATAAAGCTAAAAGCTGAAACAGGAAGCTGGTTGGTTTTTACAGCCAACTTCAGTTGGCTGTAACCAGACCATAACTTAACGAGAAATGTATTTTCTGAAGTCTAGGGTTATGTATTATTAAATACAGTTCTAATGGCACTGGAATCATAATTTTTGAACTTCGTTTACTATTTTTAAAGCGTCATTTTGTAACAGCAGCTAGAGCTGCATTTTTCTGCTGAAAATATGTGTTTTGTTTTCTGTCATAACTTGAGTTCTATGTAGAGTTAGATCATGAAACTTGTACTGTAGATGAAAACTGATGTATTTGTAATTACCTCACTGGAATTTTGTAAATTGGACTTACGATGAATTTTTAATAAATTGTTCCGTGGACTATGGTCAGAAAAAGATAAATCTGAGTTCAGTCCGGAAAATGAATTTTTATAAAATATTAGTAATGAACTGGACCCCGATATTTTTACACAATAAAATTTGGAACGTTTAAGACATTCTGTAAAAATTTGGGAATTTTTGGAATAATTTAACTATTTTATTAAAATGTCCGAAAAGAGCCCGGTTTTGAATATTAATGCTGAAATGACATAAGTTGTAATTTGCATGTCTAAATGTCGGGTAGGTTATCTGTGAATGATATAACATGTTATATGTGTTATGTGCATTATCGTATGTTTGTTTATGAGTGGGGAATGGATGGGAAGTATACATGGGCATAAACAGTTAAAGTAATGCGTGTTATGTGATAGATACGTGTAGGAACTTTGTGCTCTATTTGAAACCACTAAATGACTAACTGGTAATCATACTAGGACGTGATTGACCAACCTCGATTGTTAGCTATTTGTGAGAGTCAAACCGAGCAACCGAGGTGAGTTCACACCCTTACTAAGGCATGGGATTCCCGGTGGTTGGGAATGGGATTGAATAATTATTTATATTATCAACACTACTAGACTACCTACTACTGTCCTCGGATTGAGAAGGGCACGTACGTAAAACCTACGTTCACTCACACTTACTACTGTCCTCGGATTGAGAAGGGCACGTACGTAAAACCTACGTACATTCATACTTACTACTGTCCTCGGATTGAGAAGGGCACGTACGTAAAACCTACGTACACTCATACTTACTACTGTCCTCGGATTGAGAAGGGCACGTACGTAAAACCTACGTACACTCATACTTAACACCGTCCTCGGATTGGGAAGGACACTTATGGATACGCCTAGTCTAGTAACATACATAATGGGAAGCCCCCACTAAATATCGTAAAGGTTTGGGAATCAAGGATAATGGGTAATACATGGTTATGAAACAAACTTACGATTTCTGATACGAAATCATTAACTGAACAACCAACTGTGAACTCGCTCAACTTTGTTGTTGACTCGTTGTTACATGCCTTGCAGGTCGTTAGATGCTATGGAGCTTGCGCGAGGAGGAGGTCGTTGTGGAATAGGGACTGTTATGTCCCGTGCCTAATAAATAAACTTTATGAACTTATGGAACTTATGTTTGGTCGTTAAACTTATGAACTTATGATTTGGATTTATGTTTTACGCTTCCGCTGTTAACCTAAAAGTCGGTTACTTATATTTTGGTCACCAATTGTATTGCGATTGGCTTTATTAACTTAAATTACGTTGTTCAATATGATTGGTGGCTCGATCCTGGTCGTGTCACGCCTCCAAGCGGTAACGCTCCGCATGGTGGATTTTGGGGGTGTGACAGAATCTTGGAGTTTTAAATTATTTTTCTGACTTTTGAAGTATATTTAAACAGAAATAACTTAAAACAGTGTTGTAAAACTTATTTTTAACAAGATTCCTTAAATAAAAATATAACAAACATCACATTAAAGCTTGAAAATATGGTGATTTCAAGCTCTAATGGAGGTGTTGAGGAAAAATGAAGAAGAAGGTAATGGACAAAAGTGGAAAAGACAAGATGGTTGTTGAGAACCTTCTTTAGAATATACCTAGGATGTTATGTGTGAAGATCCCACCAAATCTTTGTCTTTGGAATGGTCCAAATGTGCAGGAATCTTATTGTATTTGTAAAAAAAACAACAGCACGCTGGACACGGCCCGATGTGCAGGCGAGATTCTGACACTTTTTGTCCATATTCTGACCAAAAGTCAGACGAGAATCTTTTGGTGGACACGGGGGCGTGCTGACCTGGACACTGCCCCGTGCCTAGAGGTTGTTTATGAAGTTTCGACTATTTTTAAGGAATTTATCCAGATCGGGTGGTTCCTTGCTGGACGGAACAACACCGAAGTGCCTTAGATACCTTAATTGCCCTAGTTTAAGACGTGAACGCAAGAGGTTATCGGAAAAGGTGATTCCTATGCTAAATGTAGGTGGACAAGTCCAACCCTTATCCGGGCTCTCGTTAAAGAAGGTGTATGTCGAATCACTCAGGTCTATGTATCCATCGGCGGAAGTCGATGGGGAGTCCTTCACGGTATAATCGACACAGGGACGACTATCGCTCCAGTCTTCGCAAGAGTTAGAGGTGATTTTGGGAGCGACGATGTTGTTTTTATCCGAATGCGATCTCAATAATTCTTCTTGGACGTCATCTTGAGATGAATTTGTTATGTCCATCTCAAGCTCTTTGATCCAATTAAGAATTAGATCTTCCATTTGAAAGAATTCTTCAAGAATCATTTCATTTAAAATAGATGATTGAGAGTATTCTAGGGAGAGATAGGGATTATTTTTGCTAGCGCCCTTCTTACGGCTACAGGAAAACAATGGGTCTATATAGTGGGGCTTGTAATTTAAAAAATAACATTTTAAATCTTCATGAGGGCCACCACATATTTGACACCACGTACCATAAGAAGAGCGAAAGTAAAAATTATCAGTATCGCTCATGATTGCGTCAGAAATTACCAGCCGTCGGGATCTTACGGCTCTGTTTTCAGTATCTGAAACTTGGGCACGGGGTGTGTTTAGTGGGCACGACCCCGTGTTCAGCTATTTTCTGACTTAAAACAGGATTGCCAGTACCATAAATTGGGCACGGGGCGTGTTCAGCGAGCACGGCCCGTGCTGAGCTTCTTCAGAAATTGAAAATCTAAGAAAAATCCTAAAAAACAGAAAAAATAAGAAAAAAATGATTAGGACGTTGATTCCTAACTTTCTTAAAATCCTTGTGTCCACGGCAACGGCGCCAAAAACTTGATGCGTGTTGTCGTGTATATAAATTTATGTATATATTAAGCCCTTTTTAACACTTTAGTCAAGTTTTAAATTTATAAAACACGATATTTTACTAACACTAAACACACATATGGGCAAGTGCACCCATCGTGAGCGTAGTATAGCGTTGGTAAGATACTGAGGTCGTCGAAGGACACAAGATCTTTTAGTACCGGTTTATCCTCAACGTCTAATCAAATCAAAAATTTAGAAAAGGTTTTAAAAATGAAAATTAAAAACTAAAAATGCTGAAAAATAAAAATAAAATAAAAACAGATAGACAAGATGAATCACTTGGATCCGACTTGCCTTTAGTGTAACCTTTGATGAATTTCTCACTTTTGCACTTTTTAAGATATTATCTTAGTTATAGTAGTAGGCCCCTCTTTTGAAGGTGACGTTACCCTCAACCCAAACAAACTGAATGTTACTGAATTGAAATAAAAATATTAATTTGTTTACTTACAGCTATGGATGTCCTTTTTACCCGAAACCCGACACATTAAAACCACCCAAAGCCGACAAATTCTGAAATCTATTAATAACTATCAGTTAATAAAATAAAAATAGTAAAACTATTACATAATTACATGTAAAAAAGGAAAATAAAATGCTGAAAGTAATCTAACAACCTAAATAGGAAAAACAAATGAGCAATACGTTTTAGAAATTTGTTGATTTTAATAAAATAATTAATTAAGTTATTAATGCGAAAAGTGGTAGGCCCCTCTTTTCAAGGTGACGTTACCGTCGGCTAAGTGGTTTGAGTCAGCAAGGATACAATCCCAAGTAGTCGGTTTAATGTATTAATAGTAGTTTACATATGAGGGGATCAAGCCATTCGCACCCCTGCCATCTAATACCAGTGGGTATTGAAGGATGTCCTAGTAAGCTTGACCCAGGTCCTTGCAGGATCTATACACTGAACAAGGCAAGAACCTTACTAAACCATTCCCTTAACCCCCCGACCAGGTAGCCAACATATCTCTATATAGACCATAGAGATATGAATGGTGTAAATCTTTTACTTTATATAGACAGTAAAGTAATGCCAAGACACCACACACAAATGATAAAGAAGTTTCACCTTCAACATAAGAAACTAGTTATTAAAGTCGTTAATAAAAAACCAAATAAAAAGTGCAAAAACATTAAAAATCAAAAGTAATACACTAAATGCTTGTCTTCACCAAGTGATATAAGAGACTTAGGCAAACATGGCCTTTGATTGACAAGAACTCTTACTATCAATCTTGGATCCCGAGACTACTACGCACACTCTAAGGTGGATGATGGATGATGGTGGTGGATGTGGGTGTTGTAGTGGTAGTGGAGTGGTGGCAAAGTGGGAGAGAGGTGGTTTGCCAAGGATGCCTTTGAAGAGACCCAAGCACCCCTATTTATAGCCTGAATAGAAGCCCGGCCACGGCCCTGTGTCCAGCGGACACGCCCCCATAGCCATCCCTTTTCTTTTCCTTCATTAATTGCTTTTGTCTGCATAGGGCTCAACAAGGCCCGTGTTCGCTGGGCACGACCCCGTGTGCAGAAGTGTATCTGTACTACCAAGATTTGCAAGATTTTGCGAATCTTAGTGATGACCACGCCACGTGCTGAGCTGGGCACGCCCCCGTGGTGGGCATAGAAGCTTCCACAGCTTTGTCCTTTCTGCAGACATCTGACCACGCCCCTATGTCCAGTGGGCACGGGCCGTGGTCAGCCTTCTGTATCTTGTTTTCGTCCTTGGGAATGCTGCCGAGGGGTCGGGCATGTCACGTTCATTCCTTTTCTTTGTATTTATGTTGGTTTTTGCTGTTTATTTGTTCCTTTTGCTCGTTTAAGCTCATTGATCCTGTAAATTCAAAATGAAGACAAAATCACACTTTTTTTCCAATATTAGTACTAAAAAGGGTTAGTTTTATGGCTCATTTGATTTAATTTATATGTTGCATTTTACACACATCAAATACCCCCACACTTGAATCTTTGCTTGTCCTCAAGCAAAACTCTTTATTATGTGGCTTACACACCCAAACGGAATAGGTAGAAGAGAAGTTTTTGGGCTTGTCTTAAGTGTCGGGAATCCAAGATCTTTATTGGGTTTTATTTTTATACTATTTACAATCCTATTCGTTATGATTTATTTAGAACGTTTCATAAGTGAAATTACTTATTTGGGCATAACATGCCTTTTTAAAATTCCATTTATATACAAGTTCACATACCTCACGCGAGATCACTCAACACTCGGCCGAAGATGTATTTTTGTGAAACACTCGAGACCTGCATGGAACTTACTTCTACCATATGATTGCCAAGCAATCAATTCTCCTCCTTTTTAACTATAAACTTTCGTAAATATCAAGAGGACTTGGGGAAGGGGTTAGGCTTGGACTAAAGGTAGGTGGTTTTGGTTAGTGGTTAGTAAAAAGGGCTAAAAGCGTAAAAAGCGTCGGTCATCGTAAAACTTTTTGTTTTTGTGACTTTTATTCAAACTATGCATTTTCAAACAAAGTTTCTTTGAGGAACTTGTTTGTTTATTGCTAGAGTATCATTTTTTTATAAAGAAACGTCACAAGAAAACCGAGCTTTTTACTAAAATAAAGGGGTTGAAAAGAAAAAAGGGTTTTGGTGGGTAAAGGGTGTTTGTTTTGTGGGTTTAGAAATAAAAATGTTTAGGCTCAAAGGGGTTAACTAGGGGGATTTTGGGTAGGTGATAAAGAAAATGAAAAAAAATTGTGTTGAAAAAAAATGGGTTAGTCCTAATGCCTCCATCGTTTACTTACTTGGGTTTAAGTTGGTAAGGACCGGGAATGTATCGTTGTGGCAAGTTCTAGAGTTGTAAGAACCAAGCGGCTATTCACACAAGAAACGAAAAATGAGCATTTAGTTTAAAGATATATGCTTGTATGCTCAATAAAGACTCAAAACTCACTTATTGTGGGAATGGGTTTTTAATGTGATCAAGTATATATAATCAAATTTTAATTAGATTTGTCATGCCTTTTCATTATTTTCTTATGTTGGTTCTTTTTATCACGACGCTTTCGGTTGTAAATTTGTAAAAATATAACTTTTCTAGAACTTGTTATTTCCAAATTAAACCAAAACAAGTAAAAAAAATGAAATTTTTTTTTTTGAAAAAAATTTGGGGTTATTAGCGGTTCCAATAGAGTTTTGTGTAAGGCTTGTTATTAGGACTTGCAAAATTCAAGGTTTTAGCACCCCCCACACTTAAATTACACATTGTCCTCAATGTGTCCCAAAAATAAGTTTTTAGGTTGACTGAATTTGTAAAAAGGTGTTAAGAAACAAAATTTTGTGTTACTGGCGTCTGGCCACGGCCCCGTGTTGGTCCGGGCACGGCCCCATGGTCAGATTGCTAGTAACAGATTTAAACAGAAGGCTGGGCATGGGGCGTGTTCAGTGAGCACGGCTGATGCATGTGAAGTGTGTATATAAGTTTAAGTATATTTTAAGCCCTTTTACACTTTCTTTAGCCAAGTTTTAAATTTATAAAACACGATATTTACTAACACTAAACACACATATGGGCAAGTGCACCCATCGTGAGTGTAGTATAGTGTTGGTAAGATACCGAGGTCGTCCAAGGACACAAGAACTTTTAGTACCGGTTTATCCTCAACGTCTAATCAAATCAAAAAGTTTAGAAAAATGTTTTAAACTAAGAAAAATAAAAACTAACTAAAATGCTGAAAATAAAAATAAAAGTAAAAACAGATAGACAAGATGAATCACTTGGTTCCGACTCGTGTTTAGTGTATGTAACCTTTGAATATTTCTGCACTTTTGCAATTATTTAAGAGATTATCTTAGTTATTGTAGTAGGCCCCTCTTTTGAAGGTGACGTTACCCTCAACCTAGTAGTTTGAGTCAGCAAGGATACAATCCTAAAGGGTCGGATTATTGAAAGATAATTAATTAAGTTATTAATGCAAATTATGGTAGGCCCCTCTTTTGAAGGTGACGTTACCCTCGGCTAAGTAGTCTGAGTCAGCAAGGATACAGTCCTAAGTAGCCGGGTTATAGTATTAATAGTAGTTTAACTTATGAGGGGATCAAAGAGTTTGGACCCCCGCCATCCAATACCGTTAAGTATTGAAGGAGGTCCTACTAAATTTGACCCAGGTCCCTTGCAGGATCTCTAAACGCTGAACAACGGCAAGACTCTTACCAAACCGTTCCCTTAACCCCCCACCAGGTAGCCAACATACCTCCATATAGACCGTGGAGATATGAATGGTGAAAATCTTTTATTTTATATAGACAGTAAAATAATGCCAAGACACCACGGACAAACGATAAGGAAGAATCACCTTCAACATAAGAAACTAGTTATTAAAGTCATTAATACATAACCAATTAAAAAGTTCGAAAAGATTAAAAATAAAAAGTATTACACTAGACACTTTGTCTTCACCAAGTGATGTAAGAGACTTAAGCAAACATGGCCTTGATTGTCAAGAACTCTCACGATCAATCTTGGATCCCGAGACGACTCACACACTCTATGATGGACAATGGATGATGGTGGTGGATGATGGTGTTATGGTGGTGCTGGGTGAAGTGTGAGAGAGGTGGTGTGCCAAGGGATGGTTTGAGCTTGAGCCAAGCACTCCTATTTATAGGCTGAACAGAAGCTCGGGCACGGCCCCGTGTCTAGTGGGCACGGCCCCATGTCCACATCCTTCTCTTTCTTCATTTATTGCAGCTTGTCTTATTAGTTGACCACGCCCCCGTGTCCGCTGAGCACGACCCCGTGTGCAGAAGCATATCTGTACTATGAAGATTTGCCTAGATTCTGCGAATCTTATAGTTGACCACGGCCCCGTGCCCGCTGAGCACGACCCCGTGGTGGGCAATGGAAGCTTCTACCACTTTGTCTTTTTCTGCTGACACTTGGGCACGCCCCCGTGCTGGCTGAGCACGGGGCGTGTTCAGTCTTCTGTCTTCTTGTTTTGCTTGGGAAGATGTTGTCGTTGGGTCGGGCATGTCACGTTTGTTCCTTTTCTTTTCTTTATGTTAGATTTTGCTGTCTTTTTGCTTCTTTTGTTAACTTGAGCTCATTTAATCCTGAAAATACAAAAGGAAGACAAAAGCACACTTTTTCCAACATTAGTACTAAAAAAAGGATTAGTATTATGCCACAATTGATGTAATTTATATGTTGCATTTTGCACATATCAAATACCCCCACACTTGAATCTTTGCTTATCCTCAAGCAAAACTCTTTATAATGTGGCTTTACACTCCCAAATGGAATGGGTAGAAGAGAAAGTTTTTGGGCTTGTCATAGAGTGTCGGGACTTCCAAGATTCTTTATTAAGTTTTATTTTTATTTATTTACAATCCTATTCGTCATGATTTATTTAAAACTTTTCATAAGATAAATTACTTATTAGGGCATAACATGCCTCTTTAAAATTCTATTTATATACAAGTTCACATACCTCACGGGGATCACTCAACACTCGGCCGAAAATGTATTTTTGTGGATCACTCGAGAGCGGCATGGAACTTACTCCTACCATAGGCTTGCCAAGCAATCAATCCTCCTCTTTTTTAACTATATACCTTTGTAAATATCAAGAGGACTTTTTGGGTGAAGGGTTAGGCTTGGGTTAAAGGTAGGTGGTTGGGTTAGTGGTTAGTAGAAAGGGCGAAAAACGTAACAAGCATCGATTTTCGTATGACTTTTTAAATTTTTGCAACTTTTATTTTGATGAAGCTTTTATTCAAACAAAGTTATTTTTGATAAACTTGTTTGTTTATTTTCTTTTACTTCATCATCAAATATTTTTTTTTGGAAGTCATACGAAAAACCGAGCTAGTTACTAAAACAAAGGGTTAAAAATGAAAAAGGTTTTGGTGGGTGAAAGGGTGTTTGGTTTGGGTTATGAAATGAAAAGGTTTAGGCTCCAAGGGGCTAACTAGGGGGATTTTGGGTAGGTGGTAAAAAAAAGAAAAATAATGGTGTAGAAATAAAAAGGGTTAGTCCTAATGCCTCCATCATTTACTTACTTGGGTTTAAGTTCAAAAGGACTGGGAATGTATCGTCGTGGCAAGTTCTAGAGTCGTAAGAACCAAGCGGCTATTCACACAAGAAACGAAAAATGAGCATTTAATTTAATGATATGTAATTGTATGCTCAATAAAGGCTCAAAACTCACTTTTGTGGGAATGGGTTTTTTATGTAATCAAGTAAATATAATCAAATTTTAACTAAGCTTGTCATGCCTTTTCATAATTTTCTTATGTTGGTTCTTTTTATCACGACGCTATCGGTTGTAAATTTATAAAAATATAACCTTTTTTAGAATTTGAAATTCTCAAGTTAAACCTAGACAAGTTAAAAAAATTGAATTTTTTTGAAAAAATTTGGGGTGATTAGCGGTTCCAATAGAGTTTTGTGTAAGGCTTGTATTTAGGACTTGCAAGATTCAAGGTTTTAGCATCCCCCCCACAGTTAAATTACACATTGTCCTCAATGTGTCCCAAAAATAAGTTTTTAGGTTGATTGAATGTGTAAAAAGGGTGAAAAAGCAAAAATTTTGTGTTACTGGGCGCTGAACATGGCCCCGTGGTAGCCGGGCACGGCCCCGTGTTCAAGTGCCAGTAACAAAATTAAATCAAGAGAAACAGAAGCCTGGACACGGGGGCGTGTTGGGTGAACACGGCCCGTGTCCATTTTACCTGAACTGGGTAATCTACAGACTGTGCAGCACGGGGCCGTGTTGGGCGGACACGGCCCGTGCCGAACTTACTGTAAACGAAGAAATTTTGTCAGATGGTCCTGTTTTCCTGCATGGGGTGCTGGTTCACGCTTCCCTTGTTTCCTTTGCCATCTCAAGTGTGTTTTATTCCTGAAAATTAAAACTAACTAGAAAACATAAAGATTAATCTAGACTAAACTAAGGATAGTTCCGCGGAATGCCTCCGTGGTGCGCCACGTTTATAAGGGTCCTTGGCTAGACCCAAAGTCTGATCATATGTTACCCAAGTGGGATGTTTTGCATCCCATGCTACACCGTCGGAGAGCGTCATCCAAACTTGAGTCTATGACCTTCATGTAGTTGACCGGGTCTTCGTCTTCTACTCTCTTTCCACATTCAAACTTCACTTCCTTGTCCCCAAACTTCAATGTTAGTGTTCCATCATTCATATCCACCACTGCTTGGGCGGTGGCTAGAAATGTCCTCCCGAGGATGAGAGGAACCTCGGTGTCTTCCTCCATGTCTAGGATGACAAAATCGGTCGGGAAAACGAAATTGTCAACTTTGACCAATAGATTTTCAGCGACACCTTGTGGAAATTTGACGGATCTGTCGGCGAGTTGTATACTCATCTTTGTAGGGCTCGTTGTTCCTAGGCTGTCACACCCCGACCACGTAAAACAACAAAACGTGGTGGAAACGTCGGGGAGTGTTGTAACAGAATCATTGTTTCATAACACATGGAAATTGAAATATTGTTTTATTGATTAAAAGAGTTACAATGTCTTGACAATCAAAGAAACATAACATAAATAACTAGTCTTGCATCTTTTATTGTCGCTAAGGCCCAAGTCCGCTAAGTGTATCTTGATAAATCCTAAGCATCATATCCTGAAACACAAGTGAAAATAGGTACGTCAGCATAAAAATGCCTGTGAGATACATAGGTTTTGTGAAAATAGAATTCATGACTTATGTTTAAGAAAAAGTTTAGTCATGAACCTTGTAATTTGCTTTGTCTTGTAAATCATTTGAAAAGTGATTAATAAACCAAATGATATATATGTATAAAAGAATAATACATGGTTAAGTAAATAACCAAGTAAAATAAGTTAATATCAGATAAGTTATTTGTAAAACAATGTATTGTGAAAGGTATGTTATTTGTATAAAATGTTAGATGTCTAAATTGAAATGATTCAAATAACGCTACGATATGTAATACCATACAAGCACTTATATATAGGAAGTACCAGCGACGTATCCACCATGCTTGTACCATATTACACACGCCTCGTTACTTAAATCACTTACTCAAACCAAACCACCAAAGTAAAATATTTATATATAATCAAATGTCAAAATGTTTGTGTGAAAACCATGTCTAATGTCTATGTCTAATGTAATTCATGAATTGTATATATCAATGTGAAAATGTTTATGTCTAATGTAAATCATGAATTGAATATATCAAAGTCAAAATGTTTATGTCTAATGTAAATCATGAATTGTGTATATCAATGTCAAAATGTTTATGTCTAATGTAAATCATGAATTGTGTATATCAATGTCAAAATGTTTATGTCTAATGTAAATCATGAATTGTGTATATCAATGTCAAAATGTTTATGTCTAATGCAAATCTTGTAATGTGTATCCAAAATATCATGTATGGTAAGTGAAATATATCAACTAAACCATATGTAAAATGCACAAAAACAAGGTATTGAATTAAAACATGGTTTAAATCAAAGTTATGTTTTGTAGAACAAATACATGCTATACTGATATAAACATCTATGCGGTATTGTGAAAATGCATACATCCAAGCCTTGCGACTGTAGAATAAACCCTAGCACAAAGTCTAAGGTCCACCTAGAAATGTATTCGGATTCGGCCATTCCTTCCACCCAAACAAACCTAGGATTTCAGGAATGGGAGTTGTCAAGTCCTATGGTACTATTACCTACTAACGAGCGGCGTAGCTAATGTTAATGAACGTATATTGTCCCATTTAAACAACTCAAATGTCATACCAAAATGTAAGCATGTGATGAATAACAAATGTACTAAGTACGCAACAAATGAACATACATAGCATGTGATGTGATGTAATGTAAAACAATGCACTAAGTATGCACACAATGGACATACATAGCATAAAATGTAATGTAAAACAATGTACTAAGTATGCACACAATGGACATACATAACATAAAATGTAATGTAAAACGATGTACTAAGTATGCAACAAAGGACATACATAGCAAAAACACAATGAAATCATGTACTATAAGTGTACTAATGAACCTAGCAAGTATATGATATGAAGACATGGAAAGCATGAAGGTAACAAGTAGGCACATGTGTTTCACCCCAAAATGTTTGGAAAACAATAAAAGAGGGGTCTATGTACTCACTTCAGATTGCTCAATAGCCCTAGGATAACCACCAAGCAATGCTAGAAGATCACGGAATCAAACGGTACCTAATATAGGTAACTACATTAATAAACCGGACCTAAATCGGAGGATCGGATAGAATGAGGGCTCGTAAACCAAATGAGTATGGGAACTCATGTAATATGGTTTAACAAATCCCACATACTAAAATGAAACCTAACCTAAGTGCTTACGACCCATTACGACCCGTTTAGGTAACTTATGCTACTTTAACGCGTCGTTCGCGTAAAACACGTTCGGAACGCCTAACTAGTCCTATGACAAGTAAAATATGCCTTAACATGTCTAATATTGTTGCCAAATCAGTTTAGATACCAAAAGTTATGTTACATATGCTTAAAATGAATTTTGGCGTAAAAAGTGCATTTTGGTAATTCACCTAAGGCATATAAACTACCTATCATACAACTATTTAACGAAGCAACCATAAGGTATAACCTCGGAAGGTTATTCCCTATATACTATGGTCACATAAAGTGTTTGGTCGGATCCTAATGATCGACCAAACGGGTCGGGTTCGAAAGTATAAGCGATTGATTAGATCGCTTACCTTACGACCCTATATAAGCACTAAACTAAAAGTGACGAGCTAAGCATGTTAAAACATGCTTAACTAAGATTAGAAAACAGGTTTGGTATCAAAACAAACGGTTTTGATACCTAAGAGTAGTTTGGTTACAAAATACGCAAGAATACTCATTCTGGCCGAAACTACGACTCGTCACTGAGCCTAGATAACGTGGTAATCAGTAGGTATAGCCACTAGGGACTATAACCATCGTGATTACGCTCACGTTAGGATGTTCAAACGAACTTCACGTTGACTATAAACTGGTCAATGCAGAAAGTCAAAAATAGTTTGACTTTCGGACTCGAAAAGCGATAAAAGAACGAAGGAACACTTACAAAGGGTCCCCGCAAGCTAATCTTGATCCAAGTAGCTCAGGTATGAAGCAATGGCTTCAACTTAGAGCATTCTTAGATCAGATTTGTGGGTTTTGTAAGTGAATGGGTTGGGTATTTATAGGAATTTTGGAACCGTTAGGATCATTTATCGAATACCGTGCTTCAATCTCAACCTTACACTTGTTGCAACCCTATGGTAACTCAAAATGGCCCCTCTTGATAAGGAAATGGCAAGTGTGGGTGAGTTTTGGGTGGTTAACAGCTGTTTAAACAATTTAATCTGATCTGGGAGGGCCTCGCGGCCCACGTAAGGTATGGCCAAACCTTACGCGCCCCGCCTGGCTTGTCTGATCTGCAAACAACTTTCAGAAATTACAGTTTTGGTCCCTGTTATGCATTAAAGCCATTTCTGACACATTTAAGGCCCGTTAAGCCAACGTTAAGGCCATAAAATGATTCTTAAACATTGTGGACATGAAACATGCTCAAAAATATGCCGGGTGTCGGTTCGTTTGGTCGTACGATCGCGATGTTCGCTTAATTACGACGGAATGCGCATAAGCGCGAAAAACGATCCAAATTGCGCGACGAATGGATTTTTCTTATGCCAAACACTAAAATAAAATATTTTAATGCTTACATAAATTTTTGGATGTCCGGATGTATTCAGAACGTAAGTTATGCGCGAAAATGCAAACTTGTGCATTTTTTGACGCTTTTAGTCCCTGAATGACCCAAAAGTTTATTTTAGCACACCGAACCCCTCAAAGCCTATTTCTAAGCTATGTAAAGGATATTTATGGTATGTTTAACTTATGGTCATGTTCCGGAATGTCTGTTACAGTTCAAATTGGCGTACTTTCGTAGTTTGTCAAATTTTGTCCCTGTAAGCGAATTAACTTGATTTTGCCATACCAAAGCCTTCAAAACTTATTTCTAAGTTTTGTAAAGGTTATTTAAGGTATGTTAAGCCTATGTCACTGTTCTGGAGTGTTCGTTGCATTAAACTGGTTATATTTACGCATTAGTGCGCGTATAACCTTCCAGAAAGCGATTTAAAGCTTGAAATCGAACAAGAATTGATATGTGCAAAGGATACACATATTTATACAAATACCAAGTATGAAATACAATATTTCATTGGTTTGGTATTTGTTTGATGGCCGTGGAGGCACAGGTGTCACAGTCTCCCCTACTTTAGGAAATTTCCTCCCGAAATTTTATTTAGAGGAAACTTGTGAGGGCTTGAATCATGAAGTTGAAAAGATTGAACAGCACTGGTTAGAGTTCTTGAACTTCTAGTAACTTTAAATAACATCATACTTACAATGTAGGAGGGACACTTATATATAAGTCTATTAAGCATTATTGGTGCGTCCACCGTACCTCCATTACATCGTTCACATTTTGTTATTGTTGTCACTATCGGTTCTTACACATAATAAATCTTACTAGATTTCTGTGCACTAAATTTCATAACTATGTACACGTCCATAATTACACAATCCCTTGCATAGTTCACAAAGTCTATTTTATAATGTGTAGGGGAAAACCAAATGAACAAACCTGTGATGAGTGTGACTAGACCACCATAGAGTCCTTTTAATTAAATCAATAAATGATCTAAATAGACTGTCAAGGAGTCTGTCCAGCCATATCACCATATGTCATTCTTTAACCAGATTCTGAATCAATCTTTTTTACTAGACCACTCAAAGGGTCTCTTATGAAAGATGGAATGGTACTATATAATCCAAGTGTTTTAACTATCATGTAGAAGCCCAATGAGGATTTTAAGGTAGTACCTTTTTTAATATCCTTCTACGAATCCCTCATATGAAGATATGAAAGATTCTGCAAGGATTTGGATAACGAATATCCAGAGTATACAAAAACACAAAATGCATAACAGAAAACACAAGACGCATAAACACATAGTCACAAAATCGTTTAACTTGATTTTAAATTTGTTATCGTTTTGTTAATTTTTTCTGCTAACTGTGCATGTGTATTTAAAGTACACCAGGTATCCAATCAGTGGATTTTTTTTTTTGATCGGTGCTTTAAATATTTCCAAGAATCTAACTATAAAGATAGAAGGACGAAAATTCGATTTCAATTATAAGGAACTGAAATGTTCGAATTTAGGTACACAAGGAATCCAAATTAAGGATTCTGATTTGTATGCTAATCATCCACAAGGGTCTAATTATGGAGATAAAAAGATCCCATATGGATTTTAGAAGTTGAAGATGTTTTGAAACCTGTTTTGAAACCTTGCACTGGATGTGCTTAAGTTAAAACATGAAGTAAAAATGCTTATGAAGTTGAGATGCTAGATATGTCAAGGCGACATATGAAGCAGAATTTGAAAGTTAAGTCAATGTATGAGGAAAATATTTTGAAAACTATTCATGGGGTTTCTTTTAAAAAAAAATGTGTTCAATGTTTTTGAAACCTTATATATAATACTTTTGAAATCATAAAGTAGGTGTATTAGGTAAAAAAATGTTTTAAAATCATGAGTTGAATTTTGAAAGTATGTATAAGGTTTTTGAAAACATGAATGATGCTTTTGAAATCGTGCATTTGTTATGTTATGTAAATACACTATATTAAAAATGTTTTCGAAAATGTTTTTGAAATCATGAAGGTTGTTTTGAAAACTTATGTTATGCATGTTGAAAAAAATCAGAACGTAATGGGTTTAAGATTTGAAAATACCCTTAATTATCTAACCAAGAATTCAAAGGCACAGATGTGTGAAAAGCACGATTACTCAAAATGTCACTTTATTTCATGTACTTCGTTTTCTTAGAATGAAACGAGTACTTAGAATTTTCCAAGGGAATCATGAGCAAACGCAAGAATGGGAAATTCGCAAGAGTAGTTTGTAAGGAACATAGTTCCTTGATGTAGGTATCATAGGGAAAAGTCATACACATATGTAACTACAATTGTACATCAGAATTGTGAACAACAATTTATTTATGAACAAAACAGATTGTTTCACATTACAAGAAAATAAATGAAACAAAAGCATAAGACAGCAACATCTTCTAATCAGCCAACTGCTCATCCGAGGGTCAGATTTTCATTAGCAAGTTCTGGGCATTTGTTCCTGAAATGGCTCGTCTCGCCACAGTTGTAGCAACTACCAGACGGAAAACGAGCTTGAGTAGGGTTGACTTGGGGTTGGGTAGCAGCAATGTTTATAGCAGCTTTGTTTTGGATAGCAAAGCGGCATATGTTAATCAGATGTCCCCACCGTCTACAGTAGGTACATTTGAAGCAGGGTAAGAGGTTTGAATGATGACGGTTGCATCGTTTGCACAAAGGAGCAGTTCCTTTGTATGGCTTCCTAG
The DNA here is from genome assembly GCA_030545235.1 of Helianthus tuberosus. NCBI lineage: Eukaryota > Viridiplantae > Streptophyta > Magnoliopsida > Asterales > Asteraceae > Helianthus > Helianthus tuberosus. The sequence goes on from JARYGA010049652.1 coordinate 33,748, forward strand.
CAGGGGGTTGAGCTGGTTGGTTGGGGATGGCTTGACCATTGTGAGCGACCACGGTGAAGTTCTGAGAAGCCTTTCGCTTCTTTGACTTGTTAGGGGATCGTTCATCCATGGTCATTGATTCCTCGATTGGTTTCTTGGCTGGTGGTGCTGTCACTTGGCTAGGTCTTGCCTGTTTTGGTGCAACCGCTGCGGGATTCTTTGAAGCTTTATATTTCTTTGGTTTTGGTGAAGGCTTGGCTTCTGTCTTCTTTGGTGATTCTTGAGTGGCTTCATCCTGGAGACGATACATGACGGTAGCTAATTCAACAGTCTTCAGGACTACTTCGCCTATTCGCTGGGCAAATTTGGCTGTCTGCTCGGATATCTGGGCGTCATCGCGATGAAGAGACATTCTAGAAGAAAAAGAAAGACATAGGAAGAAACAAGTGAAACGTCATCGGATAAACAATACAGAATGGCAAGGCATAAGAATTTGCGATCATTTGTTTGTTACCTAAGGCAAACAAATGAGACAGTGACAAATCAAAGTAAGCGGATCATATTAATGTATCACTGAAGACATGCTCGCCTATAAGTGAACACTCACCCCAGGAGTTCCCAGGTAAGAGTAACTGGTCCGATACTGCGGATTTGTACGAACACTCTAGCCTTCGACAGAAAACTCAGGGTACAGGCATTCACTCTTCCAGTTTGCACGTGTTCACATTATAAGACCCAAACTTTGACGAGATTTTGAATTCTTAGAGGGTTCAAAACCTAGTAATCAATCATCCTAGAACAGATGATTAGTTTTCAAAGCGGTTTTGAAATTTATGTTCTTGTTGTGGTCGTCGCCTAAGGATAGGTGAGGGTATTGTTTTATGACTAAACGCAAGTAAACTCGCGTTAGGGTCCTAGGAAGGTTATAGATTAGGTCAAAGCATTACTAATAACCTAATTCCCTATAACCATGAGCTCTGATACCAACTTTTCTGTCACACCCCGACCATGTAAAACAACAAAACGTGGCGGAAACGTCGGGGAGTGTTGTAACAGAATCATTGTTTCATAACACATGGAAATTGAAATATTGTTTTATTGATTAAAAGAGGTACAATGTCTTGACAATCAAAGAAACATAACATAAATAACTTGTCTTGCATCTTTTATTGTCGCTAAGGCCCAAGTCCGCCTAAGTGTATCTTGATAAATCCTAAGCATCATATCTTGAAACACATGTGAAAATAGGTACGTCAGCATAAAAATGCCTGTGAGATACATAGGTTTTGTGAAAATAGAATTCATGACTTATGTTTAAGAAAAAGTTTAGTCATGGACCTTGTAATTTGCTTTGTCTTGTAAATCATTTGAAAAGTGATTAATAAACCAAATAATATATATGTATAAAAGAATAATACAAGGTTAAGTAAATAACCAAGTAAAATAAGTTAATATCAGATAAGTTGTTTGTAAAACAATGTATTGTGAAAATTATGTTATTTGTATAAAATGTTATATGTCTAAATTGAAATGATTCAAATAACACTACGATATGTAATACCATACAAGCACTTATATATAGGAAGTACCAGCGGCGTATCCACCATGCTTGTACCATATTACACACGCCTCGTTACTTAAATCACTTACTCAAACCAAACCACCAAAGTAAAATGTTTATGTATAATCAAATGTCAAAATGTTTGTGTGAAAACCATGTCTAATGTCTATGTCTAATGTAAATCATGAATTGTATATATCAATTTCAAGATGTTTATGTCTAATGTAAATCATGAATTGTATATATCAATGTCAAAATGTTTATGTCTAATGTAAATCATGAATTGTGTATATCAATGTCAAAATGTTTATGTCTAATGTAAATCATGAATTGTGTATATCAATGTCAAAATGTTTATGTCTAATGTAAATCATGAATTGTGTATATCAATGTCAAAATGTTTATGTCTAATGCAAATCATGTAATATGTATCCACAATATCATGTATGGTAAGTAAAATATATCAACTAAACCATATGTAAAATGCACAAAAACAAGGTATTGAATTAAAACATGGTTTAAATCAAAGTTATGTTTTGTGGAACAAATGCATGCTATACTGATATAAACATCTATGTGGTATTGTGAAAATGCATACATCCAAGCCTTGCGACTGTAGAATAAACCCTAACACAAAGTCTAAGGTCCACCTAGAAATGTATTCG